>VZTJ01004195.1:658749-685892 GCA_013397795.1 Orthonyx spaldingii
CTCCTCTCCTCTCCTCTCCTCTCCTCTCCATCATCTTTCTCCTGCATACAATTTCTCTTTATCTGTTTTGGAGCACAGTGCAAAATGGACCTTATTTTTTTTTTTTAGTAAACTATTTTGCTTAAGTGAGGAATGCAAAACATACTTTTTTTAAATGCTAATTTTTCATGAAGTGAGATATTGCAGGTTTCTAATTTAGAACTGAAAGAAAATCCCTCAAAACACAGGAAGTGTTTCCTTCAGTAAAATGATGCTGTTAACAAAAGGAAACTGAATAGAAACTATCTTCTGAGAAGAGGATTTGAGATTTTTAAATTTTTAGTACCAGGTTTTTTTAAAACCAATCATTCTATAGTAGAGTTCTAGAGACTTAAAGTTTTGATTCGTCAAATTAAAAGTTTAGAGTAAAATCTATGTAAAATCTATGAAAAAGACAGATTTCACCATAAAAATAGACTGTCAAAGCCAGCATTTCAAAACCACAGTGTGTAACTAGTTCTCTATGCTCAAAATGCATCTCAAGCATAGCTTCTACCTACTTTTTCCACCCAGTGAACAGTATCTAGTCAATTGATCCAAAACCATAGTCTCTAGGGAACCAAATACAACATTAATCACAAGCACCAAAACGAGTGTATAGATAATCACTCTAACACTGGAGTCATGGGGAAGCATCTCCACTTGTAAATGCCAAAAGTGGATAAAACCAGAAATACAAAACCAAAGTCATTATATTTTCAATTTAATACACTCATAAACATCTCAGCAATTTACTCACAGTGGATGTGCATGCGAAAATGTGCACATCATTCTCTTACCTACTGTATTTGGAAATATGTTATCATTATAAATTAATCTATATATGTGAGCATGGATTAAATGAATGACAAAATTGAGCAAGAATATATTACATGTATGAGCAATTATGCTAATTTTTTTTCTCAAAATACATTCATCTTTTAACACTTGTTCTGGTTTTAGAAATAAAATGCTGGTTTTATTTTTGTACAGCATAATAACAGGGAAATTTTTGGTGTTCTGTATGTTTCTTTAATCCTTTTATTGGAAAAACAGTGCAGATATCATCCTGTGAATTTTACTGCAATAGGAAATTCTTCTCTCCAGAAATCTTTGAAGGTTGTGTAGAATTGTTCTTTGACTAACTCTTTTTTGTACTTTCATTTCTGTGTTTGCTGAATTCCCTGCTCATATTGAGGGAACAAGCATTTTCCAACCCAATTCACAAGTCATTCCTTTAAAGGAAGGGTGGACCTTGAGAAGAAAAAATGATGTATTGCTTGATTTTGCACATCAAAGTGTTCCTAAGTACCTTATACTTTAAAAAATGCAGTTTATGCATTTTTTAAAATGCATATTTTAATGTACTCACTAAACTTGATTTATTTAAGTTAAATGGACTCCACAATTTTAAAATCTTAAAAGTTTCTTCAACAGAAGAGCCTTTATTTGAAAAGTGCCTCTGCTTTATAAAACCGTGTACTACACTGGAGCTATTGTTGAGAAAGTTGTGTCTTATTAAATGAGAAGTCAGGTTCAGATTTGACATTGTAATAAGAACTCATCTGCTATATTACGTATTATATATATTAGAGAATTTTAGGCACAAGTGGAAGATGTACATCCTAGAAATCCTTTCATTCTCTTTGAATAGGATTCCATACAAGTGCTTTGCTTCATTGATGGCAAGGGTATTAATTTTAATTATCTACAGTGTAGATGAAAAAGAAAGGGTGTAGAAAGTCTAAACTTAAAAGTGTAGTTAAAAATTGTGCTAAAAATGAATTTTTTTCCCAGAACATTTTATTTTAGCTTTAATTACTTTCTGTAGTTTAAAACTAACTGAAGTTGTGTTAAAGAACTAATGTCTTAATCTACAACATGCAATATACTAAAAAACTAGGAAGTATCTGTATAAAATTAAACCTTCCCCAAAATTTAGAGTGAAAGAATTAGCAATAATACTTAATGCATATAGCAATAACTTTGTGAAAAATAACATTCTGTAAGAAAGACTCTGATGACACTATGACAACTTAGATTTCCAGCTGCCTTGGAATTATAAATGTGCGAAGGCCATTATATTTTCTTTATTTACTTTTCACAAAAAAAAGTATTGTGAATAAGCAACAGTAAAAAGTCACCATTCTTCCCTGTCCGCATCACAGTTGCAGTAATGCTGGGAATCAATGCAGCTTCCCTCCAGTCCACAAGTACATTTTTGTACAGCAGGCAAGGAACCTCCCCAGTAAGTATGAGTTTCATTGGTTCTTCCAATCCACCAGCTCAGTGGCATCCCATCTAAAAAGCAGGTTAGAGAAAATCAATGCCCAAACTTGTCTCCTACTTCTCTCAGGTTTCCCATCCAAATATTTTCCAAAACATTAGGAAGACAAAAATCCCTGCTCAAATCTAAAACCTCTAAATGACCGGGAAAAAAATAAATTACCATCTTTGCTTGATAAGTAATTATTCATTTTAATACTTCATTATCAGGTATTAAATGATTGTCACAGATTTTTGCTTGCATTAGTGGAAAAGGGAACTCACCGTACCTAGTTCAGCCAGCCATGATATTAGAATCATTTGTCTTAAGCAGTCCATTTATATAATTCATTTTAAAATGGTCCATGAAAGAGGAGATATAATCATCCTAAAAATCAGGGCAGTTTATATTCTCAAGTAAAGATCAATTTCAGATGTTGAAACTACCAGAAATAGAATGAGGAAAGTCACAGAAGTGGGTCTCATCCCACTACCTAGAGTACTACAGAGTACTACTACCCACATCTGTCATGAACATTAAGCAGCTGAATAGTAGTGTTAATCAGAAATGCCCAAAGACAGCTGTTAGGTCACAGACAGCACTTTCAGAATTTATATACTCAGATACAGCAGAAATCATGTTAATGGTGCTCCCATAAGCAAGTTGATACATCTGGTGAGTAGAAGTGAGGGTTCCCAGGACTATTACATCTCTCTGTGGTGCATCCAGTCAGCATTGTTTGTAGTACAGTGATAAAACTGGATGCTTCCTTAATGTTTCAGTACTGCAGAATAAGCTTAAAGATATTGCCAAGCAAGCATAGAGACAGAAGAAATATCTACAGAACACATAATAGCTAAATGATATGAAGCATAAACCATCTCAAATGAGATGGAAGAAGGGTGATAGATGCATGAAAGTCAAGGCATGAGAAGAAATCAAGTACTGTTAAATTATAGAGTTTCTCATAGATGCACTTCTCTTCGCTTCTGCTGGAGCTCCATTTTCAGCACTCGGCTCCTGTGAAGTAGCTGGAACTCTCAACTTTACTTACAACTGCTACTGCTTATTAAACCTCACTGTTAGATAAGACCTCTGTTACACTGACAATCTTTCAGATTGCAAACATATTGACTGCATTCATTACCACACAACTGTCACCCCAGCAGGCCAGAAAACAGTGTGAGCAGTTTTTTGAAAAGTGAAGCTTGCATAATGCCATCAATGTCCAATATCAGTGTTTGTGTTTGCAAGCCACCACAGGAGGAAGAAAACCCAGAAACAGTGTATAAATAATTTATCAGACAACACTTTAAAAAGATTCTAACAACTAAGACTGTAAAAAGCAGAATATTTCTGCTGCTTTAACAGCATGCCTTAGGTTTATATTGCAGTCATGAATTAGCATTCCCAATGTTTTGCTAAGGATGTTGGAGTATGTTTAAAAGCTGGTCTTAGTTATTTGTTCATACGGCAGGGTGAGGAGAGAGTACTTACTGAAACACTGAAAGTTCATATTGATTAGCCCAGATTTTTTTCCCTGTCTTGGCAGAAAGTACTGCCTAAGCAAAATAAAGCCATTAATTAAAATGGTTAAAGATTTCTTCAGAATGAACACATAAATGTATTAACAGATGACTTCTTCAATGAGATCATTTGCAAATGCTATCCATGCTGATTGAATATAATGCATTCTTAAAATACAGTCAGATAAGAAATATTACATGGACTGTATGTTACTAAAAATTTATCAGGCAACCATCATCAAATTTTGTACTTCTCAGGCATTCCTAGTGAAGATTATAAATGGCAGAAATGAGACTGATTAAACTGTTTAAACAAAGAATGATTTAAAAAAAATTGTAGAACTCTCATATAACTTTGACATGTCTATTTATTCTTAGCATTTAAAACTAAATTTTAGATGACTTATGACAATTGTCTGGTTGCACACTTTTAAAACATTTATTTTAGCACATTTATGTGCATATTATAAATATGCACCTATCTATAATATAAACAGCATAACAATATAAACAGTGTATTATTTAGCACATATATGTGCAATCTCATTGGACAAAAACAAATAGTCTTAAAACTTTCTGTTTGAGGTAAACCAGACTTTTGAACATCTAAACATAGCTTTGATTTCAAGGCCACAGTAAAAGGAAGGTTCAATGAGACACCTTAAGCAGCTGGTTCACCTTTTTTGCTGTGTAGGTGTTTTCAAACCGATATTCTTCCAAGAGTGAACACTAGTCTAAGAAATCCAGAGATGTCCATGCCATAATTAGGGAGAAAGAATGCATAAGGAAAGAGCTTAGACATAGAACCAGAGAGTGCTTCATGCAGAGGCCTTCTTTCTGCTTAGTAGGAAGTAATGCCAAGGAATCAATTTTTAGCATCTTCAGAATTTCTGGTGCACAAGTCAAAAAAATTCACTTAGTTTTTCAAAAAACAGTAAACAATGAGGGTTTTACCTCCACGTTACTTGGAGTACGTAGAATGGATGTTCAGAGTGAAGACTAACACCAGCTAATGTCAGTGAGAGTTAAGAATTAAATAGACTACATAACTTCACTTTCCTTTAATAGATCAGAAGATCTCTCTTTATTTCTTAAAGCAATTATAATTTTGTCAATAATCCAAATTTTAACTACTGAGCTTTTTATAAATGTTGATATTGGACAGTGGAAATTCAATGTTATTGACGGTTTTTGTCAAGTACTCACAGTATGCACATTAGGTGCAAACATTAACTTCTGCTGGTATCTATGCACTAATTTGTGTTCTTTTAAGAAGATATTTCCTCAGTAATTTCTTCATTAAAATAAAAAAATTCTTGGAAAACCAAACAAGAGGAGATCTGTTAATAACATTCTCTGTTAATTTAAAAGTCTTATGAGAGAAATTAACTTGAGAACTTAATTCTCTGAAAGAAAATCATTATAAAATGACATTTGTATTTTCCTGGTTCAAATACCTCTTGGCAACTTACAGAAATCTGAGTAGTCGGTATTTGAAGTAGTTCAAATTCCAAAGTAGGACAGTACCATAACCTTGTTAGAAATAACTTTAGTAATCAGTAAAATAAAAGACACTATGCAACATAAAAAGATTTATCTGCTTTACTTACCTGACTTATTTAAAAGCCTTGACTTTTTGCAGTAGTAAGCAAGCTCCTGTTCACAGTGATCTGCAAGGTTTATTGTAGCCTGAAGCTGGTCTAGGCTGGCAGAATACTTGAAAAACACAGTGTGTGGGTTCTCTTGATTAGCACTTTTAACTCTGGTTAGGTTGGTGCTATTATGCTGTATAATCGTCCACGTTGCATCTTTAAAAACACACGTGAAACATAACAAAGAATAAGAAAGAGTTGCGTAAGTTAGTAAGGGAAAGAGCATTTATGATGAAACCAGCCCAACTTCAAGGTAACGGCTTTCATCATAGAAAGCCCTTTGGGGCCCATGAAACAGAGATATAAATCACTGAGCAAAAAAGAAAATAATTATTAATTGTTTCTATTCATAGGTAGATTATTGTACCATGACTGCAACAGGTATTCAGCTAGTTATGATTATTGAATAAGGAAGGAATATGTGATGACACCCAAATATTTGTATCGGAAATAAAATATTGTTTACTTGGTAAATTGCAACGAAAGACTAGAAAGAAAAAACACTTAATATTGTTACTTTCCCCAGACTTAAATAATGCATAAAATAACACTAAAACTATCCTAGAATCTACCTGAATTACATACATCTTTATAGGTTGAATTAATTTATTCTGTATGAGAAAATGATCTACAGACCTTTTCTATTATACAAAGAAGCAGAAGTATCTTGTATCCAATATATTTACTACAAAATTAAGATTACATGAAGGTGAATTATGACAGCCACCTAAAATTAAATAGTAGTCAAGGTGAACGTTCATATCATTCTTCTATTTTGTACTTTTGCCAAGCCCCTTCACTTGTGAATAGGAAAGAAATGAGCTTATTCGGTCTGAAATCCCATTTTCAAAACCTGCAAGTCTCACTCTCCTGACCAAAATCCTTTTCAAGGTACGGGTGAGCAGGCTGCCAGTTAAAGCCAGACTGGGACAGTCAAGTCAAGTTTAGATTCATGGTCACAGTATTCATGTATCTTAATGGCCAAAGTAATTTGAAAACAAACATGAGAAATATTATTTTCTCTAAATTTTAGTATTGATGTAATATTTCTGGAATTCTAATAGTAGTATTCCAAGTAGACTTATATTTTATTTCATCAGCTGCCTATAGGCCACACATGGCACATATTATAAAATATTCGTAAAGAGGAAAGAACTCATGATCACTTAGAGATAAGTACTAGTCAGAAAAACTAAATGAAATATTTTTTTCTAATTATAATTTTTTTTAAGTATATGACTGGAGTGTCAAAAACCAGACAGCTAGAAATATGAATTTAAATTTTAGTTGCTTTTTTGGTAGATGGACGTACACACAGACACAAATCTAAACATTACACTGAACATAAAAATGAAGACAAGCAGGCTGGATATTCAACTCATTGTCACGTTTCCAAAACAACAAAGCAAAAAGAAAAACAGATTACTGCAAGGTTCGCAGCATTTTAATTGACAGTGTGGACATAGGCTTTCGATTCTGAAACTGACCTCCAAGAATAAAATCAAGGAATGGCACCTCCCTCCCAGCTGCCTGAAAATAGAGCCCCATGAATGTCAAAGACAAGGCAGTGCAGTAAGAAATGTGGGCATCTGCCTTCCCTGCCTCTGGTGGGAAAAGGGAATACCAGTCATGAGGAAACCGGGAACAAAACAAATATAGAAGATCCATCCTGTCAGAATGCATCTTGAGATGAAGAACTGATCAATGATGTTTGCTTAATGTGGTGAATAAGGAGTGACTGAGGAAAACAGTAACAGCTGTTCATGGACACACAAGGATAAATCAGACACTACACTGTACCTTGGAGAGTTATACCCACTTAGGAAAATTGTCATCTTTCTGCCATAATTTTATGGTCTCTTTTAGTCTCACAGGACACTAGAATATTTCTTTTTAAGAGTCTGCCAATCTGAATGTGCTTATTGTGAGCTAGCACAGTTCACTGCAGAAGTTAAACTCAAGAGTTGACATGGTGAAACTAGGTAAATTGCACAAGTCAACATCAAAATCCTACTATAAGGTTTCTAACTCAAGTTCTCAGCACTTAGGACTTTATCTAAATAAGTTCAGATCTAGCATATTCATGTATTCTTTTAATCAGGTATAACTGTATAAAAAATATTTTTGTTAAAACAAAACAATAAAAAGCTTCTGTCATTTTGGTTGCGAAGAAGTTCAAATAAAAGGGGATAAGTGAAAAGAAAAGGAGACAGCGATAAATCCAGCAATAATAAATCTCAAAAAGCCATTTAATTTAAGCTTTGTTGAAAGGACATATACCAGTATACCACATACCACACAGAGATAATATCAACCGCTTTGTTAAAAAGCAGACTGAAAACAAACTCTGATAGCTATAACTTCTAATTATATACATGATCAGAGTCAAAGAACTGGTTGCAGAAGGGGAACAGAGTGTCCAAAAACGAGGCTGCAAGAGTCCCACTGGTTTCATTTGCATTCTGCAAAAGATCACCTTGCAGTTTGAAAGACGAAGTTTAATATCTATATTCCTCCCAACAAAGACCAGATCTAAATTACAATTTTTCAGAAGGCTACCAGGAAACGTCAGCAAATTTCTTATAAAGGGAAACTTATTTCTCATTTTCTTAAGTAGGCTGCATTTCCTCAAGAGGCTGCAACTTCAGTGAAAACAAAGCTGCTCCCCAAAAATGAACTAGTATGACATTATCTCCATATGGAACACATGTCCCATTTATGCAAAGCATAAGAGGAATGCTATTAGATTCACAGCCTGAATCCTGTTATTATTCTAACCTTTCTTCCTAATTCTTTGCCCAATATCCTGAGCTAAAGAGTCACCCTCATTTTGTTGTGCATGTTTACACTAAATTCACGATCTGCAGAGACTTCTCACTTGATAACTTATGTTTCAATATAATGAGCATGCATACAGTCCCAGCTGTAAGTTAAGGAAGTTTATCACCTCACCTGTCATATTGCAGTATACGAGAAATGGTCCCAAGGGGCCACTTCCATCTGAATCAATATTGTAAAAGCCTGAAGTGTTCCCTCTGTGCTTATAGGCTTCACATGATTGCTCATAGATGGCTGTAAAAGAACATATTCCATCACAAATGTAATGACATGATTTTACATTTTATTCAGGGAATTAAAAAAAAAATGCATGAACCATGACATTGGGAAAAGAAGTTGGGTGTGTGCTATCTCTGCCAAAGAATGAAAAAAAAGACATGAAATCAAAACTATGCCTTCCTTAGAAATTGCTAAGCATATTTGGTTTTATTTATCATGGAGATCACAAGGTACAATTTTTAAGCATTGTATTCTGTATTTCCAGCTCAAAACTTCCAGGAGGAAAATATAAAATATGTGTGAGTAAATGGTTGCAAAAATGCTGAATAATGGTAGAATGCCAAGGGTATTACTTAGACCCTGGTAATCAGATTTTGAGGAAACCCCCACTAAGCACCTCAACGAAATAGGATTTTTATTGCTGTTGTAACATAAAGCAGAATGTAAGAATTTTTTGGCTTTCACACTTATTTTCTTCCCATTTTAAATGGAAAAGCAAGTGACTTGTCAGAGACCAGGCAGTTTGCTAAACAAGCAAAGACAAAATGATAGCTCCTTGCTTCCTTGTCATATATACTTTATAGATCTGTCTAAAAACAAAATCTGTGATACCTTCTCTATATCAAATATCTGAGGAAAAAAAAGATGTATGAGTCCACCTCTGTAACTGTATTTCAGGAAGCATGATGATAATGCCACAGCTGGACACTCTACTCTAAATTATCTTTTAACCATAATATTTATTTTAAACAGTCACAATGTTTTGATCTTTCATCTCAAAATTAAATTGCTTGCCTTATCAATTATCAAAACTTTTAAAAATTCTGTGAAAAAGAAGGAGCCATTAGATTAATAATGAAAAGTAGTTATGAGCGCTATACAAATGTTTTTGAAAAATAAGCTAATTTTTTTAAGAGTGTGATGTTTCTATTTTTTTGCCTGATGGTTACTGACATTATATGGCAAAAACTATAAAAAAGACAAACCATTTGTATTGCTTACTCTGTGAAATGCCCATAATATGCAATTTATGCCATTCTCAAATACAATTTTATGATTCCTTACAGTAAGTACACTTAGCTAAATTTAGAAATGACAAAAGAAGTTCAGTCATTCATTATTATTTTTGACAATAAAAAAAAATTGGTAACTCATATTATTACATTTCTCACTGAGTCCTAATCATCAGGAAACCATAGCATCCCTCTGTCCTCATAGACATCACCAGATGATTCAAATTGTGAGATTTCAGATTGCAATGAATAAAATCACCTTCACTCAGGGCTCATCAGAGTTTAATGGTATACACTGCGGTATTCAAAAACATCTATGCTACTTGTATATTTTCTTTATTACATATTTTTTCCTAATACTGTTATTTATGACTGTTGAATTTGTACAAACAAGATTTAAATAGGCAATCTTCTAAAATCAGTGATTTCTTAAAAATTCTGTTTGTGTAGACATACATTATTTTTGAAAAGCTGCCAAAGGATTGTATAGATTTTATAAAGAAAATTTATAAGGATAGCATTATTTATCTGATGATTAAGGCAATCTTTGTATTTTCAAAAAAGTCCAGTAAACGTTCATATGGATTTTTACTTATTAGAAGCACATAATGAAAACCACAGTACTTTATCTCCCAGAACATGCTGAAAGCAGTACCAAAATTCCTGTGAAACTACCTAAGGTTTTTTAATTATTTTTTTTTATTTTATCCTAGCCTACTTCTTGATCCAGCAAACTACATAAACATGTTTGAGGTTCAGCACAGGATTACCTTTGGATATGAATGTAGTCCCACTGTCACAGAAATAATGAGCATTAGTTGTTGTGATGAATAAAGATGAATTTCACATATTTCTAAATGATCCATTGACTCAGAACATGGAATTATATGGATGGCAGAGGATATTACCATCTCATGTAAAATAGGAAAAATGTGAAAGAAAAACACTTAAACTTTCAATCAGCTTTTTGTTACATGTTTTGAGTTCCCAAGGCTTTTTCTCAAACCAAATTATAAGTACTTTTATGACTGAAAATACTTTACGAATGGTAAGTTCAAATGATTTTTGGTTTTGCTTTTTTTTTGTTTTGTTTTGTTTTGCTTTGCTTTTTTTGTGGTGAAGAAATTCAATCAGAAGTAAAAGCATAGTCAGAAATCAGAAAACATCTTAGACTTACGATAGTGGCAAGTAGCTCCCTTGTAACCAGTATTGGCACAGTTACAGTGGAAGTTGTTCCAGGACTGTGAGCACTCACCACCATGTTCACAGTAATTAGGTAAACACCTAAAACGAAAGACAACGTGCATTTTCACTCTTTTTTCTCTTCACTTACATGCCACTTATACTTAGCAAGAAAAGCAAAATCCCGAAAAAGAAGTATAACGTAAAGGAAGTCTTGAAGGTAATTGGTGAAGACGTCAATGTAAGTAAAAGGAAATTAAGATAATGTCTTCTCTGGTATTCCTTTAGCTTACAAAAATATGTCATTTGTGTAATAACCTTGTGAGGAAAGAAATAAAGTGCAAGAGGCAGAACTGTTATTACTGTTCAACTGGCCATAATTCAATAGAGACTGATAAACCAATGAAAGGTTTATGTGTTGATAATTCAATGGCAAGTTTTGCAATGACTGGGATTTCTTCAACAAGATGTATCAAAACTAAGCAACATTACAGCAGACTTCTTTCTGTTCTTGTAAAAATAATAAAAAAATCACCTAACAATTAAATCTGACCACAGCACCTGAGATCTATTTCTTATTCCAAAATCATGTTTACTTTCTATCCTAGAAAGATTTCAGTATGTCAGTTCAAACACAACTAATCACCTGTAAAGCCAGTTTCCATTCTGGCAATATGACTAAGATCCTGAGGAGTTTTGATTACTTTTTCCTAGGTATACCATGGTTGATTGAAAAAATAATTAACCTGTAATTTCTCAGTTTAAGACAGCAGCACTATACCAAAGTATAAAATAGTCATGACGTGCAAAAAAAAAAATAATAAAAAAAAAAAATTTTATATAAACGTAGCTGAAAATATATTGAAATAGATTGGCACACTTGAACCAATTATTAACTAACTTTTAACCATTTATTGACTAGCTTTTCACCTTAGAAATTAGTCAACATTCTAACTGCCCTAAGTGTATGTGTATGATACAGCTCAGAAAGTGTAAAATGACTTTACTGTTGACATAAACCGCAGGAAAAAAAATCCAACCTAGACAACAGGCTCACTAATATTCATAGGACCTTAAAATACTTGTCAATTCATTACAGAAACTTTAGAAGGATATTAAATTAAGATTGCAGAAAGTCCAGCATTTCATACATCTGTCGTATGAATAATTCAGGGTCTTGGCACTCAAAGAATTTTATCTTCCTTTCATGTTTATAAACAAGGTTATATGGTTTTCACAGAAGGCAATTAAAAAAAGAAGTAGCAGGTGAAGTGTAGGCAAAGTAAATAAACTGATAGTTGTCACCTATTTTCAAGGAATTCTGTGACATTTTTTAGTGGTGAAAGAGGTGATCTCATATCTATTCTCTCTCACAAAATGTATTCCTAAGTCTAGTCAATACGACTAGTCAACGTACGACTCAATGAGCTCTGTTTTGGAATCTGAAGACAAAATTTAGGCACTGGGCTTACAATTATTTTGATTTTAAATATTTTGTTTGACAAAATTACATAAATATGCATTCTAATGTTTCTTAGGTAAATGCTTTATTTTACTTTCTATGGGTATAGCTAATCATCAGTTATTAAGAATACAAATCTCTAGCAAAACTGTCATTCAAAACTTTCAGTGCATTCACTGACAGCTGCTCTGCTTTTATTTCAGTCACAACATTTTTTGTCTTATGCCTTTTTGATAAAGACATCATTATTCAAAAACTATGTTTTACATGGTCTTTACATGTATTGATTCCCTGTCCCTACTAATGAACTTTCCTAATAGTGTTCACAAGATGAAAAGCTTAGATGAAGTTGTTGAAGCTTGAACCAACCTATATGGAAGCAAAAACAAGTTTAGAGTATAATTTAAATCTTTTAACATTAAATTTTACATCTTTCCTCTGCTTCAGTACGCATAATAGAAAGTAGCCACTAGCTACATCAAAGTAAATATATAACTACATTATACACTGTGACCCTACCCCAAAGCAAGATTTAGAATAGAGCTTTCTCTGAACAAAAAAACTAATCTTCTTAAAAATATTTCTCATATTTGAAACAGTATTTCTAAAACTTCGTCTGTAAAAATTAATTTTTCGATTCATAGCCATGTCTGCTAAAAACAAGAAAGCAACAGCTGATTAAACATTTACCAGCTATATCTTGATAATATGCTTTTAAATGTATGGCATCTGAAAATGATATAATATTTTAAACCAAGGCAACAGGCTATTAATAATTATAAACTAATATTCAGAGAATACTGATCCAGAATATGAACATAGTTTTGATAAAGAAGGGAAAAAATAAGAATTTTGTATGTCAATTTTCAGCTAGACATTTTTTTTGGACACTATGTCTACCATGGTTCTAAATTATGGCTAACAGATATTAAAAAAAAGCAAAAAATGGCTGCAGTTTTAATGCCTGCTATTTCTTCATTCTTCAGTTTATGTAAAAAAAAGAGAAAAAAATTATTTGAGAACTGTGAAGTGACTATCATTTTTATTTTTGGCTTTTTTTTAAAAAATATAAACCCATTCATTTTGTTTTTTGTATTAAATACTGCTGTCAGGGAATAAAGGCAAGAGCTCCTGATAGGAAATTGTATGATTCTGTGTAGGGCTCAATATAATTATGATAGACTCATCTGGTACTCTCTCCTCAGAGACAAAATATGCTAACATTGTAAAGTATTTAAATGACACTGTGTCCTTTAAAGTGATTTTGTGAATGGTTTATGTATAATTAGCAGTTATTAAACCAATATATACTAATAAAGGAGCTGAGAGAAAAGATATTAAGGAGAAATGTATGAAGGGAATTGTGTGCATGCCTAAGAGATATATGAGCAATAGAGCAATATAAAGATATCATGTAATGAAATGGCTAAATGAAGGATCATGGGAAGAGTGGTGACTGGAAACAATCATAACAATTTAAGACTAGGATAAGGGATTAGAAAGTTTATGGAGTGGAGAAAACTAAAAATAGGAAAATGGTATGGCATTTATTTGTATAAAAAATAGTTAATAATTTATATTGAAAATGAATTATTAACTAACCATCTCTCCATAAAGACGGTAAATATCATAAAGATACTCTTCATATGTTAAATGTGTATATACGAGGTAAAGAATGGATTAAATATAATTATTTTCAGTTTATTTACTATTGCGTATAAATCCAGAAAAAATGCATAAATTTTTGCTATGCAAAGAGTAAATTTTATTTGTCTTCATGCACTTTAAATGTGCTAAACTACTACATTTAGGTGCCCATAATTTCTATTACAAAAACCATCAATAACTCCAGAATTTGAATCATAGGTCACTATTTGGAAGTGGAGATGTAAAGACTTGCATAAAGACTCCAAGACAAAGCAGTTTTCTTGTGCTCATCTGGGAGATATTTACCATCAGGAACACAGTGGCAAAAATGCTGATTAGCATAGGGCATTCAAAGATATTTATAAATCATGGTAGGAAGAAAACATTTTTTCTGAAACAATATGGTGCACAGGATGAAACAAGCTACCTATTAAAAATTGTTTAAGTCATGTAAGCAGTTTTAATTTTGCCAAAGAAGAATGTGGTTTATCACCTGGGTTTTATGGTGAGATGTAGAATTAGTTTGATAAACAGAGACACGAAGCTTATTCCAAACAATGAGCTGCAGATATCAAATTAAATGAAACTGTGTCAGGAAAAGGGAAAGAAACAGTCTCAGAGGTAAGATAGCACAAGACCAGATAGGATTTTAAAAAACAATCTATTTTGAAATAAAATATAATGAGGATAATGAAATTTATAAAAATGGGTGGATTAAACTTCTAGTTTGATAAATTAGGAAGACATATGCTATGTATGCTGGGAGCTGAAAACTAAATCTGGCAGAGCCAATGTAAGAAAGTTACAATACTCAAGATCGAAGAAGAGACATAAATTATTAACACTAGCAAATATCAGAAAAAACAAAACCAACCAACCAAAACATCTCCCATAAAGATGTTCTTTTCTTTTTGTATAATTGATCTCGAGAAAACACACATAATTTTGATGAAGTATAATAAAATAACATAATAAAAAATAATATAAACTCAAAATATAAAAAGTCAATACAGTGTGAGAAAGTAATAAAAACACTGAAAAATACTGTGACTTGGAAGTTTAAGTGTCTTACACATGTCGTCATTGAAAAAAAAGCCAACCAAAACCAGACACCAAGTATTGGCATTCTGGTATTGACATAAAATGAAGGTGATAACTACTTTCCTTCATAGGCTGTGAAAATACAGCAAGATAAAAATATGAGCAGGGCATATATATAAAACTTTGCCCATTGATGCAATGCTTAAAAGCAAAACAAAAAAAGTAATTAAAAGGGAAGGATGCAGTTGGGAATAAATTGAACTTGCACCTAGTAAGCATTATGACACTTTAAATAATGCTGGATTTCTATACACTGAGATTTACAGAGTGGCTTTATACATCATTTATTGTGTATTTATACAGAAAAACATATTTTAAAAATCTACGTGTTGAAACTTACATCTTATGGTCATTCAAAACTGAAAATAGCTGTAATCACTACATATAAAAATGTACCTTCTCCCTTTAAAAAATTTTGGTAAGATATGTCTGTGTTCATGGAGGAAGGATGGCTTCTAAACTGCAGCTCTGCATTTTAGGAGGTCCAAATTTACAGTGAAAATTGAAAAAATTCATGGTAAATCAGAGAGAAATTGGTATCAGTTATGTTGTGAGCCAGCTGGGTGGTATCTTCCACTCATAATCTTGCTTAGAGATCCTTTGATGTGTTTGACTAAAGAATATACTGATTCCCACATTAGATTCTTTTGACCTGATTCTCTTTCTAGTTTTGTCTTCTTAAAAGCACAAAAGCAAGCAGTGTAATGGAAGTAAATTCAATTCAAGAATCGAAAAAACAGCAGCGATACAGTGGTTTAGAAGCTGGAAGGAAGTATCATGGGGTCCATCAAAGTGGAGAGGAAGGGGACAGTTAGACTTGAAAAGTGAGAAAATAAGTCAGAGGCCATAGTATGAAATAAAGGTAAAAAGAAACATCAAAGTATGTGGCATCCCAAATACATGTCCTTCGAAAGTCATACTGAAAAATTTTGACTGAGGCCAACCTGTGTTTTGGCATATGTCTAACACACGTAGTGCCTACCTACAGTCAGGAGTGGCTCAGTAAGGGATAAATTAGTGCAATTTTACATATATATATATATATATATATGAACTGTATATGTTTTTCATGTATGATAGGTGTACAAATATTAGTGAGAATACACATTACAAACACAACTGAAAGGATCACATTATTCTAGGTAAAACTTTTATCCTCCTCTTGGAGGTTTCTCTCCTTAAACTTTTATGAAAAGTTAGATAAAGAGCTAGCATTTTTTTCATCCTCTATCTACAAGGAGTAGTGACTGTCTCCAAAATAAGAACTTGGATAGCTGTACACTGTGTTATCTTTAGGAATGGATAGCAGGTCACAGAAATAGGGTTGTGTGACTCAACCTGAAATTGGCTATGGTCTTGAAGCAGATCTCTGCCTACAGTGTTTTTCCAAAAAGATATAATTTTTGAAAGCCTTATAATTCAAAAGCAAGACTTTTTGAAATGAAAAGGTAATTTATTAGGACAAGAAATATTGAAAGTGAGGGAGAGAGAAGTGTTTAAAAACACATAATTCCCCTCTGCCTGCTGTGTACAGTACAGCCTTCCACCTGGATCCTTCTCCTTCCATTGCCTTTTTGTGTGTCTGTTCCCTCTCTTCTCAGCAGTCCACATTGTTCTGCAACACCCCTCTGTTTTCACTACACTGAAGTCCACCAATATCTTTCCAGCAAGCATTTCCATTTCTGGGAAACTATACAGTCTTTCCTCTTTGGGGAGGGAGACACTTCAACAAGTCCTTTCAGATAGATGTTAATTGCAAGTTATGAGATCTGACCATAGTCTAAAAGAAGGTTACTCACTCACTATGATGGATACTACCTACTGTGTTTCTGGATAGGTTGAATATAGGAAACAAAAATAACTTGTAAAAAACTTAAGTATTTTAAAGGGTGGATAGGAATTCAGGTTGCAGGAGGAGAGACTTGTGTCTGCAGCTTTACTTGAAAAGAAAGTAAGATATTTAAAATTTGTCAGAAACATAAAATAATTTTAGCCAAGGTTAATTTTATTTGTAGTAAAAGGAAATCTACTTGCTATATGCTACATATACTGCATTTATTCTAGACTTTTGAATTCTTAAAAAAGAAACAGTACGTCATTTTGCAAGTGTTGTTCTTTGTCAAGTCACTATCAGAAACAAAATATGGACCCAAATAAACAAAAGAATAAGCATTATTTTCTTACCTGTCTGTAATGCCACATAAATCTATCTGAAGATCACTGAAATTGCCAAAACCATTTTGCTGAACAGAAATCATATCCACAGCTTTGTTACCAATGGAAATAAGTCGCATGCATCCTTGAAAAGTACCAAATGAGGTATTACATTCAGAAATGTTTCCATTGCTAGGACAGCCTGAAAGAAGAATAAAAACTGAAGCTGAAAAGAAATATTTTATTGAAAAAAGATTTATATTCCAAAAGTAGATTGACCTTTGATAACCTCCACATGTTTTAAACTTTGTGGTTGGAGGACTTTAGCCAGAAGCTCTTCTGATAAGCCATGACTTATGACTAAAAAAAAACTTTTCTGCAGTCTTACTGTTTTTAAAGCATATGAAAAACATGACTAAAAATTTTGGTAAGCAAAAAAAAAAAAAAACAAAACTAAGCAAAAGTTCCAAAGCAATGAATGGAAATCAAGATATGAACAGGCTGACTGGGAAATCTTAGTCCCAGAATGTTAGATTACAATAGAAGGTCACATGATTTGAACACATGTTGTGACAAGATTTAAGTCACAATTGAAGTCACATGAGAAAAACAATCAGTTAGTATAGTGATTTAATTCTATCAGCTGTCAAGAAGATTTTGTAAAGTACTGAAACTTCTTGTTGCAGATCACCAATTACTCAATAACTAGGAGAGATGCTCCATTGAACCTGCTTCTCATGGACAAGGAAGAAATGGCTGAAAATGTAAAGATAAGGACAGTCTTGATTACAGAAACATGAAGATGAAGTTGTGGAGTTTATGAACCACAGAGTAGACAGCAAGAAATAAAATCCCAAAATTACACACCTGGACTTCAGAAGAGCAAAATTTTTCTGTTGTGGATCTATTTTGAGGATACAATTAGAAATTGCCTTGAAGAGCAAAAAGGTTGGATAGTTTTCGACAAAAAAAAGCTCTTCAGAGCATAACAGAAGTCCATAGCAATATCAAAATAGTTAAGCAAGTGTGGCATAATGCCTGCAACCATAAACACGGAGCTCCTGAGTGAGTGCAAACACAAGAAGAAAGTATACAAAATGTGGTAGCAGGGACATGTAACATACAGGGGAATACAAAGACATTACCTACATGTCCAGAAATGCAGTTAGGAAACAGAAGCTAAAGCTTGCCAAGTAAGTTGAAGTGCAACAAAAAGGTTTCTGTAGGGCACAACTGTAGGAAAAGGAAGGCTAAAGAGATTATGGATATTATCCATATATTCCATGTGGCGATGGACTTGGTGACAAGGTCCAGAGAAGAACTGTTTTCCTCAACGTCTTCTTCTTCACTAGTAAAACTGATCCTCAGGCTTCCCATATCCTACCAGAGTATGAAAAAAGAATGTAGTTTCCACAGTAATGGAACAACATGCCCAAGGTGCACCTGAGGGTGCTGCAGGAGTTGGTCAATGCCATTTTAAAAATTACCATTGTTATTGTGAATTCATTAACATTTTAATCCTCAAAGGGTCTTGACAATTTGCTGGACTTCTTGATAATCGGAAAAGCCAGATGCTACACCCATCTTCAATAAACTAGAGGGCAATTAGTCTTATTGCAGTCCCATGCAATTTCACAGTGCGAAATTTCTTAAAGCCATTTCTAAACATGCAAAAGACAAGAAGTAAACTGGCTAACTTTAACTTCGAGCTAAAGTCTTTGCTGAAGTGATGACCAGTAAGATAAAGGGAGAACAATGAGCATTGAGTACTATGACTTTAGCAAAGACAGTTAACAGTTTAACAGTTTTTTATAGTCTCCCTATCATAAGATTCATGATATATGGGTGGGATAAGCAGGCAGTTTATGATGCAAAGTCCAGCCGGTGATTACTGAGCAGAAGATTCTTCAGAGATCAGTAGTGACATCTATAATGTCTTCATTAATCACCTGGATGATGAGACAGCATGCACTTTCAGCAAACCTGCAACCGATACCAAAGCAGAGGCTGGGATCAAATGTTGAAGAGCAGGGTTACAACTCAAAGGGGTCTGGACAGGAATGACATGAAATTCAGAAAGAACAAGATCAAGATCTTTAATCTGACATGGAGTAAGTCCATGTAAAATCCAAACTGGAGGATAACTGTCCAGAGAGAGGCCTGAGATCCTAGTGACCGTCAAGTGGGGCATGAGCTGGGAAAGTGCTCTTGCAGAATAGAAGGCTAACGCCATTCTGGGTGTATTATCAAGAACACAGTCAGCAAATCTTGGGAAGTGGTCCTTCCTGCTACATGAAACTTGTGAGACCGTATCTGGAGTGCTGCAGTTCTGGGCTCTCCAGTCCAGGAAAGACATCAATGTCCCAGAGTGAGACCAACGGTGGCCTCCAAGATGGTTGGGAAGCTCAATGCAGTTATGAGGAGAGACTGAGAGATCTGGGCCTGCTCAGTCTTAAGAAGAGAAGATAAAGCTCTCTGATAAGACAGCACAGAGAAAATGGAGCAAGACTGCTTCCAGCAGTGCACAGTTATGGGACAAGAAGCAAAGAACAAAACTAAAGACATGAAAATTCAGATCATAAGGCATAAGACACAAATAACATGTGTTTTTACTGTGACAGTGGTCAATATGAGAACAGTTTGTCCCAAGCAGTTATAAGATTTCCATCTCTGAAGCTGTTCAAGGCTTGAGTGGTCACAGTCCTGTACATCTTGATCTAACTGGACTTGTTTAGAACAGAAGGTTAGACTACATAACATCAGAATGTGCACACTTGGTAAGAATCTAATATTGTGGTTTAATTTTTGTCTTACTGATCCTGAAATGCCTTGTTCACTGGTTGCCAATTAATTAAATATTTGTAGTAAATAAATAAATTGCTTTAATCCTGATTTGATTTAACCCATGTCTACTGAGCAGTTTTTCCCAGTGGCAGTCAAAAACTGCACTACAATGCTTAAGTGGTTTTTATTTTCTTTCTTCCAAGAGGCATTATTGCTTCTGAAATGATGCACAAGGGTCATCCTTTGATCTTAATCAAACAATACTGCATTCTGGTTCACAGTATTTGAAGTCCTTCTTGTTTCAGGATGTTAGGAAGCAATGAGTTTTAAGACACTTCTCTGTTCCACAGGGCTAATGGGTACTTTTGAAATCCTCTAAAGATGGGGAGAAGCTTATGATAGAGGAAAACAAAATGACAGTGGAAACTACTAAATATATTCAAATGAGTGTGCACCAACATAAATAGTATAGATACGTTTTTGAGAAATATAAACTAGAAAATTAGTTAAAACTGAAATTTAACATGTTAATAGATTTTCAGTGTGTATACCTCTGTTCAGTAATCAAACTGTTCAAAATTGTTATCATGTTTCTGAAGTCAAATGTTTATTATCTAGTTGGTTTGTTGCTTTAAGAACAACAAATGTGTGGGTTTGCAAAAGTTCAGATTGGAGCACAGTAAGTTCTCAGCACTACACATGGTTAGAAAAATCAATTACAGGTCTAACCATATGCTTTACAGCATTCTACAGTTGAATGATAACATAAATTCTATCATTTCTGTTGAAAAATATGATGCTCATTTGAGAATGAGATATTTCCAGTAGCATTCAAATAAATAAATAAATATTAGATAAACAAGCAAAGGCCAGAGAAAGCACGAAAAGTTTACAATTTTTAGACTTAGCTATTTCACAAAATTGTGTCTCAGATATTTTTACTGGTATCTCTTTTTAAAAAATTGTCTTCTGTTAGAGAAAAGATAATACCATTAATATGAATTAAATTGTGTTTCCTTATAATTGTAGACAGGATATTAAAGACAAGAAGAAATCGTTTAATCATTAAATTTACATTATGTGCTTATTGCAATATTAAATAATCTCATTTTCCCTTACAGTTGCAGTGAGTTATTATTACAAGAACTGAGAGAAGTTATAGATCCTTGGCGATGGCATGACTAGAAATTGTGCTGACATAACACTAAAATATTTTCATGTTTATTGCATGTTTTCCTAGTTAAGCATACACATTTCCTGCATAATTTGTATTCATTAAAACAACTAAACAAATCACCATGTCCCCGGGACATCTCCCCGAAAGGCTGATACTCACATTTTACCAACCAGTATAAACATGGTAAATATTCATATAAACTTGGAAAGAAAGCAAAAATGCATTGTCTACATTTTGACAGCGGTATATAACATAAAAATTTAATAACCAAATTTCTAAACTCAGAAACCTACTTCTAGTATTACCTAACTTTTGTATGACATGTGTGAGCTGCAGATTTCAGCTATAAGGCTGAGATCAGAGAATCTGAGGGGTGGATACACAGTTGATACTTTCAGTGTTCCTGGAATTATTTTGTCCCCTCCACACAGCGAAAGGCAAATAGAAATGTTCTTCTACAACTTAATTGAATATGCTGCTTTTTGTAACTGCCCACATCCCTTCCGAACTGTTCATCTGTGTCATCAACCCTGTAATGATGAAAACCGCCTAATCAGAGATCTGGGAACCTGAAGCAACATAGAGAGGGTTATTCGAGACTAATATTTTGCATCTTTCTTTGATTTCACTGATTATTATGCAAGTTGGGGGTATTTTCAGTAGAAAAGGATAGATGCCAGATGTGAAAATTCATGTGAATGCTCATGTAGCAGTTACTGATGCTTGTAAGTATGAAATTTATTTAAAACTTATTGTTTCAAGGGAAGTGATCTGTAGACAATGACTTGATCCATACTCATTTAGTGTTTTGGACAAAATCTTCTCAGTTTTCTCAGAAATTTGAGAATTATTAATAAATAGTTAAACCATTAATGTTTAAAAGAGAGAAAGCATTAGGCTAATAATGCACTCAGACGATGTTTATCATTGCTATTATGTAGTCCATTCCCAACAGAATTACATGAATAACAGAACAATCTGTTCTACTCTATGAATAAAAACACATATTATTAATAACATAATCTCTTGATGACAGATGATTGTTGATATTCTTAGAGAAATGAAGATATATAAATTTTAGACACAAATTATATTCGTCAAACATTGAAAAGCTGTATCATTGTGGTAAAAAAAAAACCAAAAAACCTGTGTATCATACAAATAGGGTATTTACACAGGTAAGCATACACTTAAGGTGAAAACTTGAAGTCATTCCAGTGGAAGATTCTCCAAAACATTCATTTAGCAAAACAATTAAGTCTGCAGCAAAAGAAACCCTTGTGTGTCTGTTTGATTGTCAGCCAGACTATATTCAATTATCAGAACATGATACAAATTACGATGATCTAAAAAGTGACCAAGGATTTAGAGTGGTGATTTATTCTACCCAACATAGTAAAATTCAAAGGAAACAAACTAAAAACAGCATAACAGTGCCTGAACCAAGGTAAGCAAAGAAGATTTGAAGTAAGCCAAAAAGTTCTTTTCATTTGATTAGATATGTCAGGAAAATTGATGTGTAACTATTGGATATTGTCAACATAAGCAACCAATATATTTCACCTCCAAAGTAGAAAACATCTCCTGAATAAATCTGCAAAGGTATGGAGGCATGAGCAGATGAGGTCACATCATTGTCCACCCTTATACTGATACGATTCCTTTTGACAGAGAGAGATACAGAATGCCATTGGCCGTTATTTAATCCAACACCTGAAAGAAAAATAAACCCCCAAAATTTAGTATAAACTTCTACTAATTGTTATGCTATCTAATTGTATTAGAGTTGAAAGGACAAGGGAACAACAGCGCAATCATAGCCCACATAAAATCTCCAGTGATAGTGAAATGAAAACCTAATAAGCACAAGCATCTTTTGTGAAGACAGAACCTTGCTTCACATTTGATAAATAAAAAATAAAAGTACTTCAGTTAATAAGTCTTAGTGTTGTTGTACTATTGTTGTAGCCTAATTATCTGTATTATATCCATTTAATATAATGACTGCAAAGAGTATCCTCCCAAGCTAAGGAGGTTATCATTAAGACATTATTGTGATGGTTGATACAGTATTTTACACATAATACCTATTTTTTGACTACACCGTTACAAAGGATTTCTTCATGTTTTAAAATAAAAAGTAGTCATTCTATTACAACATGGCAAAATAGCAAAATAACGTAGATTCTAAAAGCTTCAGTAATCATCATGTCAATGTCACAAGACAATTATTTCTTTCAGCTGATTCTTTTATTGGACATGTATGAGAAAATATTTTGAGAGTTTAGCCAGCATCACAAATTTATATTACCTCTGGATGTGTAGGTGTACGGTGCCACAAAGCAATAAACCTAAACCCCTGATTCTGGAAAACACTTCTGTATACATAAATTCTACACAGGGCAGCATGTAACCACACTATTATCTTTACAAAGTGCTTAATGTCGATAATCTTCTTGAGTGTTCTTCAGAACAGAGATACTTCTTTCAGTGAAGAACAAAGAATACAACCTTTTAATTAGGCAAAGCCTTTTCTTGACTGCAGAGTGCCTATGATTTGTGATCTATGATTTCCCTCTTGAAATTTCATGTATTTATGTACTCCTCTCTAGAACATGTTGTATATGCCACAGTAACTGTCCATGAGTTAAGAGATTCATCGAAATAGAAAGAAAAGAAATAAAGACAAAAAGATGAGAGGGTTCAAATAGCTAAAGTACAGCATAACTAGGATCAATAGATTGTTGACTACCATAATCTAAATATAGGATTGTCATACAATGAAGAGACAAACCCTAGAAGGACATTGCAAACTCAGATGAACTATCACCTAGATAATATCTCAACTATATTTAAGATAATATTACTCCTATCTACCTTTTCTCTCATTTTTTCCTTACTTCAATTTGTATATTTATTAGGGAACACATAAAAAGAAATCTCAAACATTTTGCTTTAGGCCCAGCCTCTCACAGGTACTTCAAGTGATAGATGTTTTTCTCAGTCACATCTCTTCAATACACTATCTTTTCCTTTAGAAATCAAAGAATCATAGTATCATATAACATATTGGGCTCCAAGTGTTACCTTTAAAAATCAGTTAGTCCAATGCCTCTTTTTGCAGGAACTTTTTTACTGGATCAGATTGCCAAAACCCCCACACAACATAACCTTGAACAGGTTCCTTCAGGAGAGGAACATGTAAACATAAGCTGTTTCACTTTAAAATGGCTGACTCTTGTTCTGCCACTACAGATCCTTGGAGGAAGAAAGAGTAAAAATCTCCATTATAGGCCTTCTCCTATGTATTGAAAGGCCACAATAAGGTCTCTCTACAGCTTTTTTTTTCTCCAGACTGAATACCACCAATTCTCTCAGCCTGTCTTTAAGGAGATATGCTCCAGCCCTCTGATTATTTTCATGGCACTCCACTAGTCTCCCTCTAGCAGAATCACGTTTTTTTGTGTTGTGGGCCCCAGAGTTTGATGCAGTTCTTGAGCTGGGGTCTCATTTACCAACACACCCACATTCTTCTCAGCAGGCCTGCTCGTAATCCCTTCCTCCCCCAGCCTGGTCTGATACTGGGAAGCACTCAAACCCAGGTGCAGGTACTTGCATTTGGCTTTGTTGAGCTTCATGAAGTTCACATGGGTACATTCTTCAATGCTATCAAGGCTCCTCTATCTTCAAGCCTATCGAGGGTTGCATCCCTTCCCTAAAGTGAATCAATTGCACCACTCAGGTTGGTGTCATCAGCAAACTTGCTGAGGATGCACTTGATCTTGTTATCTATGCCACTATTGAAAATATTAAATTTAGCAAAAAACTCTGTCACTTTATTTGAATTGTTACAAGGATAACTGCTTTTAATTCTTAGTTGTGCATCCTGCTTCAGTAGCTTGTTCTGGTGGGTAAACCATATTTCAAACCTTGCAAAATTTGACTGTGAAGGTAGGTAAGAGACTGTCCTAACACAAAGAATGATATTTCAGACCATCAGGAATTTTGGTTACTGCAAAATTAGTAATATGAATTTTGCACTTTTTGGTTTGTTGACTGCAGTTCACCTTACTGACCTAATATAATATTTTGGAATGGATACTTTATCTCCTCTTCTTAGAGGCTGGCATGATTAGACATATTTAAGAATGTCGTGTACCTCAAGCTGACTTTCTAGAAGTCCCTTTTATTATGTCTGGGAACTGAGGAATGCCATTGTGGGAGCACAAGACACTCTGAAGGAAACTGGTCATTTCAGCCCTTGAATTGAGACCTTGACTAAATTCACATTTGCTTGTGTGTAGCCACTGAGTGGTAAAACATCTAGGTGGAGGAGACCAGTGGACTACTAACATTTATATTCCATCTGAAAATTATATTGTCTGCTGCTCTAATACGAGTTATAAAAATGCTTAACCAGAAATAAGCAGGAAAAACAAAGCAATTAATTTTTTAGTACATAATAAGGTAGCTATTAAACAAGATATCCATTTATTCTCATTAGTTTCATCATTTTAAATCTAAGTATTAAAATGGGGTCTATGGGACATCTTGCAGAAAAATTACAACTGACATCAGGAACACATATATAACAATACAGTGTATAAAAATTATTAGGAGACCAGTGAGAAACAAAAAAAAAGTTTAGAGGAAGTCGTTTGTAGATTAGTCTGAAGTATAACAATCAAATCCCATGATTATTAACATCACTTAATCAAAAGCTGCATGGAAATTAAAAGCTGAGTAGAAACAGAGGGTCACAGAAGAAACTGAGTAATAAGATCTAACATTTAAACATATCATAATTCAATTTGGTCTCATCATTCAAAACAAATTTACTTTGTATTGATTTCTCTTTTTTAAAACCTATGATATTTCTTTGTGAATATTTGATGTACAACTTGCAAAACAGGCTACAAATGAAAGACATTAAGCAACCACTGTAAAAGAAAGACTGAACTTATCATAACTTAATTACTTATGAATTAACATGCCATTCTACTCAGTTTTATATGGTTGAAGAAATTCTTAACACAGGATAATCAATTTAAGAATTGTGCACAAGGAAATATGCTCAGATTTAATTATCAAATATTACATGTGTGTGTGTGTGTGTGTGTGTGTGTGTGTGTGTGTGTGTGTGTGTGTGTGTGTGTGTGTGTGTGAGAAAGTCAGGTCATAAGTCCTTGCCTGCAGGGGAGCAAACTTGTCCAACCATTTATAATTTAATTACTCAATCTCCAGATGCAGACCTGAATTGCTTCAGTGATTGCTACAACAAACACTTCAAAAACTCAAGGAAAAGTTTCCCATATGTTTTGTTAGATAAATTCTTTCTCTGAAGAGAATAAGATGATTTTGCTGTAGCTTTTGCCTTCACAAAGACAAACACAATTCCTCTTGTTAGACTTTGTGAACAGAAAGCTTAACCTAGCATGAGAGCATTAAATTCCGTTTCTGCACAGAATGTCAAGATTTATTTTGGGGTGTTTATGCCAATATTTTATGTATTGTGTTGCAGCTTTGAAACTGAATAAATTGCTCCATATGCAAGTCTACCTACAGCTGTTAAAAGTGCCACCACCATAAGCTGGTCTGTTAAAATGACACTGCATGACAACAGTGTCTTTAACATACATCACCTAATTGAATAGCAATTGAAATAGCTCCTAAAAAGCCAAATTCATCACTGCTAACTACATACCACTGACACTCTTACTAAGAAATTGACATTTTCAAATGGTAAGCCTAGGGAAATCTCTTGTCATTAAAGTGGTACTCTCTGTGCATCAGTTATTTTAGATTATAAAAAATACCAGGGCCATTCATATTATCATCCACAGGAACAGGATCAAAGTATTTATGCAAATTTGAACATTATCTGTGGTCATTAGAAGTTTACAGTCTTTTCCTGAGTTAAAATAATCAGCGGTTTAAAATTTTACTTGTAATCATTATACACCTGTAGAAACATGATGAACGTCTCTTTCTTTCATTTTCTTTCTCATTCTTGCTCTCTTTCTTTCACTCTCTTTCTCTCTCCCTTCCTTCCTTCCTTCCTTCCTTCCTTCCTTCCTTCCTTCCTTCCTTCCTTCCTTCCTTCC
>VZTJ01004195.1:685965-696229 GCA_013397795.1 Orthonyx spaldingii
CCTGCCTGCCTGCCTGCCTCCCTCCCTCCCTCCTTCCCTTCCCTCCCTCCTTCCCTTCCCTCCCTCCGCCTTTCCCTCCTCAAGGGCACCTCCATTTTTTGAGAGGATTTAAAGTCAGGAATCAATCTAAAAGAAACATGGACATGGAACAAAGATTAAGGACACCTCATCTTCAAATCCTGTGGCTGTTTCTTTGCCCTGTTTGGTTCTGCTTTGCTCTCTTTGTCTGCATTAAACTGCCTAATAACAATTTAGATCAGTTGATTTTTATTTTTTCTTTATACTGATTATAACTAATTTTGGGTTTTCTCACTTGGTTTTCACCTGTTAATTCAGTTTACACATTATATAACTGGAACTAACTTGTCTTCTTTTACACTAATAATATTCTACTTTGTGAATATGAAATGGGATATATATGTTTGTGTATGGGTCAAAAGAAATTAAAGATCAGGTGATGTTTTGGATATGATGAACATGTTTTCTGCATCCAACTTCATCATTGCTTCTACAACATATTCCTCCAGCTAGTGGACTCTGATCATCTTTGTCCATACAGAAACCACTTCAACACCAGCTTCATTTCCTCATCTTCCTATATTCCCTATAATCCTGTTTATCCACCTAACCTCTATTGTGTAGTTTTTCCTGTCTTAGAACTCATTATATCATATAATATCACATCATATAATCCATCCACAAGTAAAGGGCAAAATTCAATTTGTTTGCATAAATGATGAGAAGCTCTAAGGTAGCAGTGATACATAGAATGTCAGAGAATAGTACACTACTGGTGAAGTGCTGCTAGGTGAAGATGATAATATTATTGCATGGTAGCGTTACTGAATCTCAGAATTTCATAGAAAGCCTTTGAAGATGGAGCTGATGTTGTTTCTGTCCTGCTCTCATATTTCCTGAAAGATGGAGATTCCTAACTGGGCCAACAGTCTTGTTCTTCTTACATCAAGTGCTAACAGCACTAAAAAAACAACTGAGGAGACTCTTTGTGAAAGAGCTAGTCCCATTCCTGCCAGGCAGGGACAAAGTTAAAGCTGGAATCTGTTTCTTAGAATCCCAGCCAAATACTCTCTAGAATGACTGTATATCAGTATAGTTGCTTCATCCTCTAGTCTTGACATACTTGTTTGCTAAGGGTGAAATTACTCACCAGAAGACTAGAAGGTACTAGCATTCTGAAAATCTCTGTTTCACCCTGCAGGATGCCTAGCGGGGCACAACCAAAAGTAGATGATCTAGGCTCAGTTCAGTGTTTAACTACAAAAGTGACCCTTTAGCTCTCAAGCATTCATTTTCCTCAAGTTCCCTTTTCTTTTTTACCATAGACTCAAACTTGCCCTGGATTTCTGAAACATTATCTGGTATTGGGCATTCACTGTCCCAGTTTAATGGGCATCTCTGAAATTGAGAACTTTAAAAAATAATAGACTTGATATTTATAATGTGTATAACTTTATAAAAAAAATTAGTTACTTGATACCTTTTGAAAGCACTGTCAAATGGTGAAAAGTATCTTAATGACTTAGCTGGACAGAGAGAGACTAAATTTTTTACACTTCACAACTGAAAAAGCCGCTTAGATTGATGCCAAAAGGATTTTTTGCTATTTCTTTTTATACCTTTTACACAGTTCTGTGTATCCACAAGTGTTAGCATGCATACTTGTACTTCTGCAAGTCTGATAACTCCGCATAGTTCCAAGCTCCTGTAGAGCTGAGACCAAACATTCCACTACCTTGAGGAGCCATGGCTCGCCTCAGTAGAATATGTTCTGTAAACTTATTAGCCCCCTGGGGAGATTAGGTCTATAAGTTGTGTGTAGAGTGGGATGGGGTGAATACAGAAGAAGAGGAAGAGAAGAAGATACAGAAGAACAGAAGAAGAGGTGGAGAAAGGGGAAGAGCACGCATGCATGGTGGGCTTCAGGATGTGATGTATCAGAACAGGATCCTATTAAAATACTGAAGTAAATGAGCCTTACCCTCTAATCTCCAACTGTGTCTAGTGTTCATTCCTGAAACCAGGAGAAAAAGGCATTCCCAGATTATATGCATGAGCTATATATACTGTATGCATGCTAAGCTAAGTACTCAATTTTTCTGTCTATATTATTGCAAGTAATTTCTACTCACTTGTGGGGGAAAAAAAAGAATAGATATGTTTGTGAGAAAATAAAGCATTTAGAAATAATTGGGTTTAAAACTCCCACAAGTAAAGCATAGTTGCACACATACGAGTCATAAAAGTAAGTCACGAAAGCAGGTACTAAGGGAAATAACTTTTAATTTTATTTTTTTTTAATGCATTGGAGTCTTGGATTTGTTTTTTTTCTTCATTTCTGTTACCTGCAGCAATGTCACTCAGTACTCTTCCTGTTTTATGAAGATTGATTTTGACTCTTCCATCACTCAGATATGAGAGGAAACCACCTGAAGGATAGTGCAGTTTACTGGATAATAGAAGTCCGTCCTTGTTCCAGGTGCGAAACTGAAAACTGACAAGTACTTCGTCTTGGCCTGATGTGCCTGGCAGTGCCAGGTAACTGCTGGAGCTCAGAAATGTAACAGGAACCACCTGTGGCTCTAAACATGAGAAGGACACATTGCCCTAGGAAGAAATGAAACAAATATGGCATTAGGAAGAGTTATGAGAATATCTCCATGGAAACTGTAGAGTTTCAAAACATAGTGCATAGTACATGAATGTATTAGTCTAAATATCAAACATGATCATCAGTTTGAGGAATGTTAACACAGTTGTCTGACCAGAAGAGATTCATCTGCCTGAACAAAGAGTGGCAAAGACCTTTGAGTGAATGAGGTAAGTTCCTAAATTATGAGGCTTATTTAATGGTGCTTCAGAAGTTAGAAAGACCTACTTTGTTCCTAGTTTGGCTCAACCTCAGTAAGCATTAGGGACTTGACAAATTCTTAAATGTCAAATAAAATGCCACTGAATGCATGTAAACACGTGAGTCTAAGTGCCTGGATGCAGAGAAAAATGTTGAGATTGGCACTGATTGTTTAAGATGGTGTTAAATTTAAGAAAAAAACAATTCCCAAATTACTGCAATTGGAGATGTGCACCAACTCCAATATTTGTTTTCACAAATAGAAAAATTCCACATATAAACTCTTGTTACTTACAAATGAAAAACACATACTTCTTAAATCAAGAGGCAATGTGTTTTCAAGCAGGCCCATATGGACTAGATGATGAGTTGGATTTATGCACCTAGCATTTATTTTGTGCTTACCTTCTTCCGAAATAACTGTTTCTTAGGTAAACTTGTGGTTGAATTAATTTAGAAACTCTGAGAGTAATCTGCATCTGTACTTGTACTAAGTGATGCAGATAAAAATCTAGAATGGGAATAATGCATTTTTTGCCTCTGGTGTCAGAGTTATCTAATACTTCATAGTGCTTGCTAGTAGTACACTGTGCACTCTGATCTAATGATTTGTTGACATTAATTTGTTCTGTACAAACGATTGGTAAATATTAATGTCTTTGGAATGTAAAGTACACTTAATTTCTATTCAACACAAAGAGATTTTAAACTTTTGAGCATACATAAAACTTTGACCACACAGTAAAGAGTTTTAAAATAAATTTGAGAAAAATACTCACTAGTCCCTGGTGTGGCAAGGTATTAAAGATTATGAGTTTTCATTTTCTTCAAGGAAAATATATAAATAAGTAAAATCTTTGTCTTATGAACTCAGCTGTACAGAAGTGAATAGCCAGCTAAACTGACACATGGTAAAAAGGTACCCATGTGATTAATAAACCTTGTTAAATGCTAAAAGTTGGCCATTTGCAGTAAAGTGCCTTTTTAACAAGGATTCTGTAGTAACAAAGATACTTTCTATAATATTTACATTATTGTATTATTTACATTATGAAAAGTCTCCTCAATAGTTTTGAAAGTAGCATAACAATTTAAAACATTTGACATGAAAGTAATGAAATTTCCTGTTACAAATAATTTCATAGTTCCCCCTTCCGTTAGTCCACCTAGAGCCTACTATAATTGCTCCCCAATATTCATAAGCATCATGGACAGAACACTATGAAGAGGTACCAGATTAGTTAATTTTGGAATATTTCAGGGAAGTTTCACATGAGAAGGGATGCCTCTCATCCATTTTTTCTGGGACAGAGAACCAAACTTGATTCTTCATATTCTGAACAGAAATCCAAGTTAAAATATTTGGATCATAAAAGCATTTAAGATATTTCTAATTATTCTGAGCTGATTTCTATGATATCTCTGCATTTCCTGCTACTAATGAAGTACATGTTGCATATAGAGATGACTCTTTTTGTACCAGCAGGAAAAAAAACCCAAAACCAACAGCAAGGGACTTAGTAAAATTTCTAGAAATTATAGGAATTTGACTAATATGACTATTGGCCATGTCACAATAAATGCATTAAACCCACCAACCTAAACTACAGGTCTTCAGATAAAAGTCAGTACAAATTGAAATAATGCTTTGGACAAAACAAAGTGGATCAGTGTCCTCAGCAATAAAGAACTCTTAAAATGTACTGCAGGTGTTCTTATTAGCCAGGTACATATTCTTATTACTCTAGTACAAAGCCAGAGATTTGATGGTTTCTGATGCATCTTGTTACTCATAAGCTTTTGTCACGCAGTTAGATACTACACAACACTGTGATACCAGACACATCCAAATATCAGCTAAACACCTCAAGAATGAAATGCACCCTGCCTTTTCTACTAGGGTGAGTCTATATAACATAAAATGAAAAATAGCCCAATTTAGTAATTACTTTATTTTTCTTTCATTAACTAACATAGATTTTACTAGAATTGTGTGCTAACAGGTTGGATTTGAAAGCGGTCATGGTGTTTTTCTTTTTCTCTGTATTACTTATTTATTCTTTCTTAACTATAAATCTCTTACCACAATGTAGATCTGAGATTTATGCCTCCTGGCCAGGTCAATAATGTTCACTTCATTATAATAAATATTTTCAAAACACCCAAGAAAGTTCCTGCGCGATAATGTCCCTGATTTTCCAGGCACTGCGATCCCTCCAAAACTGAGCTTAGAAAGAGAAGAGAAATCAATAATACTATTAAGTAACTTTCTAAGGAAAGAAGTTGACTATACTGTAAGAGCAGAAGTCAAAGACTGGCCTATAAGGAATCTGCAACTTCTTGTGTATTTCATTGTATCACATCTACATATTAAAAGAATAGGCTAACAAAAAATTAGGCTATATCAAGTCAAATGTATGTAGTAAATTATTCTGACATTTTGGCTACTTTTTTTCTTCTTCTGATGTCTCTTAGCAGTGTCTTCAATCAGTTTCAGGGTCCATTACAGCTGCAAAACCAAGGAGAAGAAGGACAAGGCCAAGTACATGCAGACTATGCAAAGCAGTGTGAAAAGGGAGAAGAAAAGTAGCAACAATTTCTTTAGAAACTTGAGCCTAGCTTCTCCACTCTGTGCACACCATAACTATCATAATAGAGAACAAGAGTGCATCAAATTATGTTATTCTAGGACAGATTTGAAACAAAATAAAGGAGGCACATTTTCCCTTTCAAAATACTTAGGCTGTGCAGTTCCTTTGAATGGTGCTGTAAAATTACTTAGTTTCAGAAAGAGATTGGAAGATTTAATAAAAATAAAAATCCATTGAGAGCTACTAAATTCAAGAATATCATTCTGTCTAAATAAGTCCCTGCCTTAAGGCAAAAGCTGTTAGAAGCAGTAAATTATTTTAGAAAAGCATTGCCACAAGGGTGACCTTAGTTCTGCTCTAGTCTTTGTTTTAACTCTTGGATATCATCAGAAATAGGATACCAGTATAAGTGAATGTTTGTGCTCACATATTTCAAAGCTGTTCTAGACAACATTGTATAAAAGGTCAGTCTAAACTATTTATCTTTTAATTTTTAAATTTTACATAATGTTTAAAATAATTCTACCAAAAAAAAATAAACCAAAATAAAATATATATTTCATTGAGTTATTAAGAAAATTTTATAGTCAGAAATGCAATTCTAAATACAGTAGTTAGTTCCTTTTTGAAAGTTTTTGTGCTTTCTTGTTACTTGTGTTAGCAACACATACTTCAAACTATAGTATGTGGAAGAGAGGAAAATTTAATTTGCAATATTGATTGATTTAGTAAGAGGTATCTGTCAACCAGTTATTTTTTCTCTCTTTCTTTTTTCTTTTTTTTAATTGGTATGATCCTCCAAATTTTGATACTGTGATTTACATTCAGAAATTCTGTGCACATATTTTTGAAATGGAGTGATGCAGACAGAGAACAGCATGAAATCTCACTCTACAATGCTTAAAAATTGGAATGAGTACAATAAAATCTGCGGGTTCCAGACATTCTGCTCTATCACTCATTGTCTTATTCAACAAACAGTAGAGGGCAAACATAAAGCAACCAGTCATCACATTATAACTGTGAAATAGTGATATTTTTAACCACAGGCAGGAAAATTTCACAGCATATTACATCTACTACTTTTCATGAATCTACTATTTGTGCAAGCAAGATTTTTTCACAGTATAATTTTCAGATCTAAGAGGGATTTAAGTCTTGATATAAACATTTCTAAAATGCTTTTATGCTGATTTATTGTAATTTTCATCAAGTTTTATATTCATAACATTAATATTCATTAATTAATAGCATTGAGTTGGGTCTCATATGTGTACAATATTGCTTATCATATTTGCAGCTCTACTGAAACAAAGGTATTAAAATAATGAATTCTGAGATGAAAAAGATGGTTTTTGAAAATACTGAGAGTCTAGTGGAAGATTAGTACTCCAAGAACATCTCTTTTTCTTAGATTCATTCCCTTAACAGACAGAAATCCCCAAAGTCTTAAGGACTACAAACTTCCTTAAGTTCTGATTCCTTTGCCTGTTTCAGTGCATTTGCATAACAAAGATAATAAATGTAATAAAGGAAAGATAATTTTCACACCTCATAATCAAAGTCCAAATAACTGAATTCTCCTTTTGCACGAAAATGATGAGTGTGTTTATCCACAGTAAAGTTTACTTGATTGTTAAAATGCTCAATGAGAACAGAATGCCAGTGTTGATCATCCAAAAGGCTGCCCAATGTAACATTAATTTGGGCTTTAGAAGGATAAGTTTTAGTATCACCTTGAAAGAAGAAAAACAAAAAGTATTAATTTCATTCAAAAATATAATTATTCAAAATTATACTGCTAGTTTATCACATTTTAAACATTAAAATCCACTTAACAGTCTAAGAGAAGTTTTAGTCAAATATTGCCTAATAACTATACTAAACTTTATGAGACTGTAGCTGTTACCTAAATTAATGAGTAGGGACAGCTTCCCTTTGGTTAATTCCAGGGTGATGTGGTCTCCATTTTGTCCTTCTCTGTGGAGGAGAATTCCATCACTTTGCATTGTCTTAAACTTCAGAGAAATCACATCTTTCAGTGCATTAATGAGTTTTTTATTTAATGTGTAAATTAGACAACTTTTCCCATCAAAGCCAACCACCTCAGACCCTAGAAGTAAAGAAATGAAAGATAATGTATAATGCTATGTCTAAAAGAAACAGTTGCATGTTACTTCAATATGATTTGAAGCCCCAACACTAACATCTCTAGATCCACTTGTGCGCAGTAAATTGTACTTTATTTCTTCCCCACACATTAAGACTGTTGTGTTTTAATGATGATGGTATAAGTAGATAATAAAACCAGGCGAGAAGAGATCTGGCCTTTATTCAAATCTAATGCTGTTCTCATATGCTGAAAGGTAGGTCTTCCTTTCCTTGGAGCTATAAAGCACTTTGACATTTCTGTTCTTGTATTCTTAGGCTGAAAATCTCTATTTATTTATCTGCAATCCATTCTAATTAAAAACATCAAGACCAAAAAATAAGCCAAGGTTGCTCTTGACCTTTTTTCAGGAAAGGGAAGGGAACGGAATAGGGCTAACTGATTGTATCCCAACAGTATAAACGTGTATCTGGCAAAATCAGTACAGATTGAACAAGACACACACAAAGGAACTGATAACACTATAAAAAGCTCATAGAGTATTCACAGTTCATATGTAGAGAAGAAAAAAGTAATTACCCTTGAAAAATACATTTTTGAAGTGAATGAAGATGTAAAGGACACTCAATAAAGTATGAAGTTATTTTCAACTGACTGGTTGACTTCTTGCAAGTCAAGGAAAACCCATTATCTATTTACTAACTTTATGTAATTTCACTAAAAATATTTCTCCATATTGTCAGCATGGATATGAAATGAATTCAAATTAACTCATGTATTTAAATTTAGTAATTTATGTTTCCTTTTCAAAAAGCTCTTGTCAAGTGAATGCAGCTATGTTTTTAAATATAGTATCTCAATTGTCTTTATATCTTGATAATGAAGAATTCATTTACTAAATGTACAATGAATAAATGTGACATTTTACCTAAATACGAATCCTAGATTGACTATTTTACTTCATTTTGACGTTGAATGAATGTGGACAGCAAAAGCATTAATTAATCTCCAATTAAAGTAATGAATGTGATGTTGAATAGCTTAAATAAAGACTTCAATAAGACCATTTGTATATTTATATACATCTATCAAACCAGGTAACTAGAGACAGTCTTAGTTGACACTGATAACAGCAGGATTGGGAACAGACTCTTCTTATTACTTACTGGGACAAGAGCATAAACAACATTAACATGGCTCTCCAAAATCCCTTATACTATTCTGCAATACTAGCACCTAAGAAGCAAAATCTTCTCTGTCTGAATTTGGAAAATAAACAAAATTACACTTTTCCCTGCCCTCACCCCATGAGGTGAATTAATGAAGATTGTGAAAGGGATGCAGATGGCAATCAAAATTCTTGTAACATTTCTCACACAGGTCTTGTCTTTACCATATATGCATTACTCCTAGAAAGACAGTTAAAGAGTTGTGAGAGAGACAGACTGAGTGTCTTACAGGGTTATAAGGATAAACAGAATGTGGGCAAATACCCAGGGTGCCATAAAATTTTCCTCTCGTATCTACCAACTACTTGCAACTTCTAGTAGTTTCTGGAATCCCTCAACTCCCTCAATCCCTTCAAAAATCCCTCTACATGGTTTTTCTCTTCTCTACTGTTGTAAATAAGCAAAATAAAACTGGTAGACTTCTTTTATGAACACTCATCTTTTGTTTTCAGAATTTGAAATGTGTTTTCCTTAAATTAATGTAATTTAAGTCTTTAGTACACTATGAAAATATCTTTGTAAATCAGCAAATTTCTGAGAAAATGGAGATTCTGTAAGCTTCACATACCACAGGACAAAGAATCCTAATGACCCTGAGCAAATGTTTTAGTTGAAATATCTTTGTTTGGAAAAGTACTTGATTTTTTTCATCTTTGTATCAATAAAAATCAATGCTAATGTTCTATAAAGAAAAAAAACCTAAACCAATGCAAACTCTTTGGATGTTATTCCAGTTATGAAGAGGCTATGAAGTCCTTTCTTTGACTGATGTAACTGTGATGTTGAGTTTAAGCATTTCAGCCAGGAAGGAAATGATGAAAAAAACTCAATACAATTAGCAATGTTGGAGAACAGTGCAAAAGGGTTTGAGCAGTATCTGCAGTGCTTGTTGTTAGGTAGATACATCTAACAATTTTTAATGTGCAGTATGCATTTAGTTTCTGGTTATCTTTCTTCTACAATTTTATTCATTTTTCATTTTTATATTTAAACCTATCTTTCTGCCTCCCATGGCATAAAAATCTCCATCTTTTTGTTGTTTCTTTGTTTCCTACTTTTAGACTACTCGTTTTCAGGGGATGAAATAAGAAAAAGAGTGTTATAATGAAGAGAGGAAATTGTAAGCTAAACACATTTCTAATATCCCTTTTTCTACTGTCACTAATTTAACCTGTACTGTGTTTTACATGGCTTAATTGTCACTATCTGACATTTCAGGAACAAGACACAGTAAATGTCAGTAGAGATTCATTGTTCTCTTTTGTACACACTAAATAAGAAGAACTATCAGGCAGAGGCTTGTGACAGATTTTCAGCTGAGGTTCAGCACAGAGTATTTGTGGTGTAGTCATAGCACAAGCAGATATTTTATCAGTCCACATGAAGGCAGGTTGAACACCTGGAGGTAGAAAACATCTTGCACCCTTCCCTTCCCTTCCCTTCCCTTCCCTTCCCTTCCCTTCCC
>VZTJ01004195.1:699098-724846 GCA_013397795.1 Orthonyx spaldingii
AAAAAAAAAAAATTAAAAATGTTGCTTAAAATAAATTCTATTTCCATCATGGAGAAAAGATGTGAAGAATAAAAAGCAGCAAACAACTTACTGAGAGGAATTTTTTTTTTAAAGTCCGGGGATGAAAAACTGTAACAGGAAGACATCAGGACTATTTACACTGCCCAGCAGATCAATAAAACCACAGCACTTACGCAATCTTCTTCCAAAGGCCTATGTCAGTTATTAAGGTCACAATAACTACTCTAAAAGTATCCCTTAAATATATAAAAGCTTTGAAGTATCCTTCAATTGTTTATTTCTGCATCTATATGGTTGTACTCTTACTGCCTAAGGATCAAGACCATAGAGATTTACAACTGTAAATATTTTCCATATTTTGGCCTTCAGATAGCATGTATACCATGTTAAGATGCAATTTTTACAACTATGAAAAAAAAAAGAATTTGCATCAAATCACTTATTGGATTATGTTCACACCGTTCATTCCAATACAGAAAGGACAGGAAAAGAAACATCACGTATTGATAGTTGAGAAATAGTGAAGTCAGCACATACTCTTATTGAATCAGTTGTATTCAAGATAAAATTTACTCTTAGAAATCTACCTTCAAGTGTTATTTAGGTAGCAAAAGACAATGATGAAGATTCATTTCATTTAACTGATTCAGAAACAAACTTACTATATGTGCATCCATACACTTCAATGCGCATTCCAATCCTGCCATTTGGATTCCAGTCCAAAGGCACAAACCGGAGAAATCTTGCTTTAATAGAATGCTGAAGCTTATAGTATACGACACTGTCTGCATTTGTGTTTCCAGAAAAGGCCTAGAAGAAAATGAAAAAGAGATCAGCCACATCCACATTGAATATAGGAATATATGGAAGTCTCACTGATCTTTTCGTTTTATAAACTCATCTGACAAACAGTCAAGCACAGAGATAAAATGCAATTATCAGTGAATTCCATAGGAACAACTGATTAATTGACTATTCTTCTGGATGAGGTGTTAACTCATCTGTGTATTTAGCACCAACGTCCAACTCAATGAAATATTTAACATCTGCTAAAATTTTGGTGAACAAAACCTTTCAAATCCAAACATTCCTGTCAAAAACATGTAGAATATTGTCACATTCCAGTGTATGGCTCTATCTAACCCTTTAGCATAAGAAAACAGAGTGATCTCTCCAAATTCCTTCTATTGAAAGGTTACATGAATTTCATTGCAAGCCTGTATTTTAAATGCATACTATGCTGCATTTAAAATGGCCTTATATGGACAGATCATGGCAATAAAAGACTGGTTTCCAATTAAAGAATGCAAATTATTGTAAAAGGAATTTGTTTCAGTGTCCTGTCAAAAAAGAAGAATCTTTATTTCAGTTTTTTACCCAGGTGAAAAGAAAAAAAAGTAAATTTTTTTGCAGTATTTAACTGATAAAACTACCTCCCCTTTTTCTTACATAAAGAAAACAGAAAGACAAAGAAATGTAAAGAAGAATTTTTTTTTAAAAAAAAGGTCTGTCATAATAAAGTTTAGCATTCTAAAAACTGGAGAATATATTCTGATTTTGCCATGTTGTGTGGTGGTTTTTTTATCCTTACCTGTTTATGGTATGTGAAGCAGAAAGAATTTGTTCAGACATTTTGAATCTAAATATCTGATATCTCTCTGAAATATTTAGATGAGCAGTATTTGAAAGATTACACATTTCTGGCTGCATGAACAGTGCTGTTGCCATAGCTATAAGCCACAGATGTTGCAACTAGAGCAGTACACAGCAACCAACACCTTTAGGTATGCAGCTTCTCTTTCTGTAAGTTTTATAAGCAGGGATGAGCTTCACTGCATTCATTATTTACCTTTCTATACACAGATCTTTGCACCTTCTCTCCCCTGCACTAGTAAAATTTCAATAAATTCTAATCCCTGAACTTCCAATGGAAAAAAAAAAAAGAATTTAAATAACAAGACCCCAAACTAACCAATCAAAACACAAAACAGAACAATAGTTAGTGAATTGGCTTATTTAAGCTAATCTGTTAAGCTAGTAATAAGCAATTAGTGACTTTGATGCCCACTTTCATATTCGTGCTTTGTAATTCCACTAACACATCAGGTAAAGGTGGAAATATAACAAAAACCAGAGAAGAGCTGCTATTTGGAAGGTAAGACCCTTCCAGACCTCTTGTCCCTTCAAATCCTGTTTGCAGTCTGTAACAAATATAACTGTGCATGAGAGTGCCAATTAGTTTGTTGACTGAACCAGAACCAGGCCCCAGAAGTTTAAGTACTGTGAGCAAATGAAGAGTTCATTTAAGATTTAAATTTTTGTAAGATTGTTTTTGGAGAGCAGCCACCTCATAAAAATTAATTTAAGTTTTGAAAATAGAATGTATGTGGCTTGATTTTTTTACTGTATGGTATATTTAAACCCTGTGTTTTTAACTTGAAATTTGGGTTCTGCCTTCAGCAATAACCTAAAAATACTTCAGACTACTCCTTTAACACCTTTGAGAATGGCCAGTTTAGAAAACAGTATCTTTTTTGCTGTAATTTTACAAAGCTTTTATATGGGAAAACCACATTTTACAGTGTATAAATTGTGTTGAGTATTAAATGGGTCTTTATTGCTTATTTTAAACAGTCTAAAGGTTAAAATATGTGTTTGGGGGCTTTTTCAGTCTAAGTCCTCTTCAAAAAAAAAGAGAACAAAATCAGACTGCTTTTTCTCTAGGCTACTGTACTAAAAGTATGCCCGAAACCTATGAAAGCAGCTTGTAAGCTTTTTAGACGAGAATTATATTTGACATGACAGACAGTCCTGTCTTTACAGAAGAACACAATTACTGTCTCATGGTCCAATCCAGCAATCTTTAAAACATAGAATTATAACCACATAATGAGCTTCTTTCCTCCTACCCCTCCTTCTTCAGACTGTTCAGATCACTTCATTCTTATGCCAAATCATGTACAGGGAACATGCCATTATTTCAGATTATGAAGAATTTTCACAACCTACACAGGCATCTAATGGTTAAAAACATGTAATGTGGTTCTCAGTTTATAGGAATAATACACCTAATAATTGCATCTAATAAACACTGTTTGCATAAATATAAATAGGGTTATACAGCTAACCCAATATAACATCAACAAATAGTCAATGTGCTTACAGGTACTATATTTTTAATATATTGCTATATTTTTAATAATACTGCTTTTTAATAGCTTGAAAACATACCATCTTCCTCAAAGAATGCAGTTTTTGAAACACTGAAATACTATATTGCAGTTTAGCTGTAAATAGTAGCAGGGCCACTTAGCAGCATAGATATCTAAGTAGACAACTCTCCACTCCTTATTTCATAAAGTAAAAGTATTCTGGGCTGTACTGAAGCCTGAACTGAGAGCCTACTCTCAAACTTAGTTTTACCCTCCTACTCAGTTTCTAACCCAGTAATTTATTTACATCAAGCAAATTTAACCTTGCTTTGAATACAGAATTATTCAGTTCATTATGGTGTCAGAAAGCAAAAATGTGCTCTCGACTGCACTAGTCAAGTTAAGTCCTGTCTGTAGAAGGGCACTGGCAAGCTCAGAAGGATTGTGAAGGTAAGCTTGCATCAAGATAAGGTAAAAAAAAAAGTCCTTGGTTTCACTGTCCACCCTCTATGTGGAAAGCACATGTAGGTTTAGACCAGGGATAATATAGGTATCCTGTCTAAAACTTTCTCATCAATCAAAAATTCCCCCAGAAATGAAGCTGTGTAGGATCCGTACTTAGGTAACTTAAGGGACATGACACTTATTTACAAATATAATTTTTATTGTATAATATACTATATGTACACTGTAAAACATCATACTAGATAATATGCACAATGCTTCTATACACATAGTGTACCCATTGCAATACATATATTTATTACAAATATTACTTAAATAAATATACATATATAAATAAATAGAAGTATACCTAGCTGGAAATCCCCATTCAGTGTTTAACGAGAAGTACTGGAACAGGACTAAACCTGAACAATTTTGCTGGAAGAGAAGTAGAGCAACGTGGTACTAGTATACCTCAAGATAGGTGTAACTTCTCCATGTGGTTTATGAATTCTAGTACCAACACCAGAAAAAGCAGTTGAAAAAAATTAATGTGGAGTAACTTGGAACTGTTCGTATAAACTACTGTATAAAAATAATGCTGCAGGATTAACCCATCTCTCCCATTTTCTCCCAATATTTCTAAGCTACATCCAACTTCATATAGCAGTTTAAATTATTTACATCTCAGTAAAAAAAGGAGTGCCTATTCCAGACAACCTAGTACACCGTACAATGAACATCAATTGACATATTTTCTGAACAAGAATCCAAACACTCAAACTCATCCTTCTCATCATATTACCACTGTGGTGAGTTATTGTTAGTCTATTGAAGTTACTGCCAAAAGTCAACAGGTTTGAACTGTTTGGTTACAGTGAAAAAATGTGAAGGTCCTTCACTCTGACCACAAAACACTGTACCAGACAATTGCCAGCTTTCCTAGATGTCCACATTGCAATTATGTTTAGGATAAAATGATCACAGAGGTTAAAATAATAGATTGTTAAGACTTCATTGGTTATAAACAACATATGCAAAAGCTGGCAGATATGTTTCATATACAATACTAACAGTGGCATTATAGTGAGGAGGCTTGTGCCATAAGATATTCACTGTATTTTTCACTAGATCTTGTGTCTGAAATATTTGAAGATACAGGTGAAATATATCAGTTACCTCAAATTGATCAAAACACACAGCAGTTACACATACTCATAAATTTGAGTGATTATACTATCTTTTATAAAAAAATGATAGTACATATTAATGACAACCTGATTAATATAGACCAGATAGATAGAAAAAAAAAAAGCTTAGCAGAAAACCATCATAAATTCTTGTTCCAGTCAATGTCCACTGCTTGTAAAACCTAAAATCCTACTACTGCACTACAGTTTTCCATCACTGTCATGCAGAAACAGGCTAGTGGGGTAAATTGTATCAATATTCTTTCAGTCTATCTCTTTCTGTTATTTCTTTACATTTGGTGAGTTTTTAATCACTGTCATGGTTCTTTCTCATTTTTTTTTTCTTTCACTATGTGAGTGGAATATTAGCATAACTTTACATAACAGAACAGCTCCAGAACTAGGAGATGAAAACAGGTGAGACCACACTTGCCATTTAATTTATAAAAGGTGACAACTGATATTTGTGAATGGACTCGAGAGATTCCGTCTGCCTTTCTGTTTTGCTTGGGGTTTATTTTTGGGGGGTTCTTTGTTTTTCTGTTTTTATTGTGGTGGTTGTTTTTGAGGAAAAAAAATTGAGCAATTTGCTTTCAGAAGAGAGAGATTTCAATATCTAAAATGAAGCTAACAGAAAAAGCTTGTGGGGTTTGTTTCTTATTACAGCAGTAGCAGTTGGATATAGGATTGCAGGGGTGCATAAAAGGATATGAATCTAAGGCCCTTGAACTGCTACTGCTAGCCAGAAAAGGTTTATCCACAGCTTGTTTGGAAATATGCTTAATCAAATGTGTTTGCTGTCTCTCTTTTCTGTCCCACTCCTCGCCCCCTGCCTACATGTTCAGAATAGCTGAAATGAAAAGGCACTTAATTTTCCAGATGATAGGTATAGGGACTAACAAATAAAATAAAAATAAAAATGTCTTACTGTAAACCACCAGCCACAACAGGTGTTTTGAATTCTTCCATTTACCTTACTTCCTTTCATTCATCCACATGTAGTAAAAAATTTTATGTGAAGTAACTTGTCACCATTGGAGGGAGCTCTTGTATTGACACAACTAGGCACAACATTCTCCCTTAAAAATTATCATAACAATTCTTCTTTATAAAATCCCAATATATAAATATGAATCTATTATGTTTTATGTATTGATACCTAAGCACATGGAGCTCAGAGACATGCCTGAAAATTGAAAATGTGAATGTGTTCCATAATAGTATTACTGGAATTCTAGATAATCTTTAACAACTCTCAAAGATTAGCTAACTCTTTATGTGAAATGAATATAGATACAGTTTTTATAACATGTATCCATAGTCAATGAATTTGGATTCTGATATTCCAAAGGTAACTCTGATGATCTCGGAAGGTAACAACCAAAGTAATTTTGGTAGTGAAGATCATGTATTTTCACTTTTTCCCCCCCTTGTTTTTTAATAAATCCATTTGAAATAATCTTTAAAATATTAATACATTGAATTTTGAATCTGGGCTACAGCGTACCTGTCCTTTCTACTTTCAAATCAATTTGTAGTTTAATCATTATTGTACTGGGCAAATGACTGTTCTTATTAGTAGTTTAATCTGAAGTGCAAAACTGAATTCATACTCTTAGAAATAATTAACTCCATAAGTGTTATGAAATATTTTCAAAGTCCTGTAACATATTTAACCTGATTAGTCCACATATTTTCTTGCTAAAATTTGAAAAGAAAAAAAGTGCAGATGGTATATTTTGCATTATATGAAATTTAGGTAGGAATCACTATTGTACTTCTATAACACAACATAACCCAGAGACTACCAGAAAGATAATTCAGGCAATTTAAAATTAAAATACCTATAGTGTAACAGCAGTGTATGAAATCCACTGAAATGTCAAAACAGTACATGGGAATTCTGTTTGCTCAAAGCAATATGAAAAAAACTTTTATTAATATTATAGTATAGATTTTCTTTTCATACAATTTCACACCTTGCTTTGAAATGAAACTAAATGATTAGACAGAAAGGAAAGAAACCTCATTAACTATGTAACACAGAAATGGCACAGCAAATACTCTTATGTCCTGAGGATCATAAACAATAAAATAGTTCAATAAAAAGGTTTCCCACTAAATTATTTCTGTGGCTTTTCATAGATGATATCTCATGGTTTCTATCTTTAGAGAAATTTCTGTATATTAATTCTTTTTTAACTCATCATTATGAATTTAGACTAGTGTATAACACCAAGTTAACATGACAATACGTTTCTTAGGTTGCTACAATATTAACCAAATATTTCACCCATTTCACCAAAAACTTTAGTGACAAAATGTCACTTTTCTTTTAACATAGGCCTTGCCATTCTGGTTATTAGAAACCCTTTTAAGGACAATCAGCTGCCATATTTTTGGCTTTATTCTGATGAAAATACTGTGAAGTGAACAGCCAGAAAAACTCACTGAGATTAAATGTTTTGTATATGATGTAAACAATAAGGCTCTAGAACATTCTGTATACTAATTATTTGCAAAAATTCTTTTGGGGTTTGTAATCCTTCCTTTTGTTTCTCTTCTCTTAGAGAATTTCTGCCCATAGTTGCTAAGACACCATAACGACTGGGTGCTTAGGAAAAACAATAGAAAGACATTTGGGTAAAAACTTGTAAGTAGCCATCCCCTTATCTGGACATTCCCTCTCAGATGGAACAGAGATCTCATGACAGCTGGACTGGGAAAAGGGAAGGGGAGCAGTAGCTCACTCTCTTTTGCTCTCGGTGTTCAGAGGAGAGGGAGACTGTGGTTGTTCGTCACCACTGTGGGGTTTCTGGCTCCTGCGGCCGGCTTCTATTGTGAGTAGAGACCTGCTCACAACAGCGGCTGTTCCACTGGGAGCTACTTACCACCATGCCCAGTTCCCGCCGCACCTCTGCTGCAGCTCCGGAGGTTTTGCCTGGAAGAAGTCCTGTCGCCACCCCTTCCCGGGGCCGCGCCCGCCATCACTGCCGGGAAGAGACTGCCGAGACCCGCGCTACAGCGCCCCTGCAGCCGAGGAGGAGCCATCGCACCCGCCCTGCCCGGTTGCTAACAGGGAGCGAGAAGAGACTGTTCGGTGGGTTTTCTCTGTTCTGGTTTGTTGTGGTTGCCATTGTGTGTTGGTTTGTCTGCCTTGATATAAATATATATATATTAGTGAAGAACTGTTATTCCTTTTCTCATATCATTGCCTGAAAGCCTTTTAATTTCAAAGTTATACTAATACGGAGGGAAGGGGATTACATTTCCTATTCCAAGGGAGGCTCCTGCCTTCCTTAGCAGATACCTTTCTTCAAACCGGGACAAATTCTCAGTAAATGTATATTAAAGTTGCATTCAGCAGTTATCAGGGACTAGTAAAAATATGTGCAAAGTATTTCCTGTTAAGAACATTTGGAATACAAAAGTAGAGGTTCTGTTTTTCAGAAATATCAGCATTCACGGTGGAGCCTACTGCTCTGGTAGGCATCTGATGCCTCAGAAGTGTAATCCAGAGAGCTAAGTCTGCACTGTAAACATACTACTAGAACACTTAGGAATATTTACTAGAGTGCTCTCTTTGAGCCCAGGGAATGTGTCTTAAAAGCCAGACTGAATGCAACAATACCAAGTTCCTAGTTATTTGTCATATGGAGAATTTGTTTCTAACACAGACTTCAGATATTTGGATAATCTAAGCAGCAAAATAATGGTAATTCATTCTTTCCGGTATTCCTGTGCATTTAAATACAAATAACTGACTCACAAATACCAGTGACCAGCACATCTGTCATGCAGTGTGAGTAATCCAGATCACATGATGGGCAGCCAGTGCACACCTGCAACCCTCAGCAAATGGGTACATTTGTGGAAGGGAAAAAAACTGACTGATATGCTGGTGCCAACCAGATACAGCAAGGGCAAGCAGAGAGTGGGTTGGGTGCCTACATAGAAGGAGAGAATAAAGAAAGGCTTTGCAGAAACGACATTAAACTAAATTGTCAAATAGAGATGGGAGAAGACAATTTTAGATGACCAAGTTTCTTTCAATGATGGCCACAAGCTTCCTTTATAAGGCTATCTGGTGGAAAGTAAAAGGAAAGTCAGGTACAATACAGTATTAACAATAATTCTGGTATATCACTTTCTAAATGAAAGCTAAAATGATCAGGCTCCCTGACCACTTATCCCAACTCCTCCACAGAGTATTTTACTTCATCTTCTCAGTTTGCTAAGGTAAAAAGACACGAGAAAAAAAAAAAAAAAAAAAAAAAAAAAAAAAAAACAAAAAAAAAAAAACCATAAATTGTATTAGGAACTGACCATGTTTTGACTTCAGTTGTCCCAACTTCTGCATCCAAAGTTTAAAAACACAAGTTCAAGTTACCTTAGTGATTACGTTAGAGTTCCTAGTTTTACTGCATATATCACTCAGATCTAGCTCCATGCTAATTCTGTTATACAATGTGAGAATTGCATCACCCAGAAGTAAAAACACAGGAGTATACGAATATCTTAATGACACAACAGGATGAACATAGCACTGAATTTCAAATTTTAGAGGAATTTTATGGTTTTTCAACTCTAATAATCAGGAATCAGACTTTACATGGGATAAACAGGAATAAATTTCACTTAGTGTACATGACATCATTCACAATAACTGCTTCTTCAGAGGAGTGACTGAATATATGGGAATAATGCTGGTAATTTGTGATGCTAATCTCTTTAATTTATGTAAACATAACAAAAATTTAATTGTATCTCTATGTGTACATCTGTCAATATAAGTTAAAGATAAAATACAGATCAAAGAAAATGGGTTGGAACTTGTACAGATTGTAAAGTCCACACTGCAACACTTTTACTTTTAAACCATCAACCACTTTCTTTCAATAATTGATTTCTTTCTGAATAAAGTGGCATTGAATAGGCATGATCAATATGAAGGATGTTTCTTTACATTAAAAATGATCCTTGTTAAATGAAAGAACCAATAAATTTTGTTTTCACCTGGTTAATCTGGTATTCCTAGAAGGAGGCGCTCATGCCAGCAACAAGCTTGTGAGACAAAAATAAAGCCACACAACTCTGATGAAGAAAAATTTTTGCCAGCTTCTAATGCCGTAATTTCCAGAACATTGAATAACTTTCATGTCCAACATTTATGACAATGCTTGAAGGACAAGAGACATGAAAGTCATTTGTGCACTGCACTGGAAATTATGATCAAATGACTACAGGTACATGGGCGGTCATTTCTCTAAAATATTCTTTGCTCAGGTGTAGTCTTGAAATTAATTTTTATTTAATTAGCTTTGATACTCAAAAGAGATCACGTGGGAACAGCTTTTCTAAGAGAAACAACAGCACTCCAGAGTGAAATGAAGCTGGTCCTAAGCCCATTTTTTAAACCAAAATTGTGAATGGATAGCACATCATGGCTTTCTGTAGGGTAGCAAAAGAAAATAACTAAATACTAAGGTTGTTTTTTTTTTATTGTAGACATTGATTGTGGAACAGAGCTCCATAAAATAATATTTTATTTTACAAGAATCTTAAAAATAAGAATGCTAATTCTTTGACTAAATGTTTGTGACATGAGATTTAATTTCAAATGAATGTTTAGATGATTTTTGATGTATAGAAACTTGCAGTAGTCTGTAGGAAAAAGTGTGATAGATTAATTTTTACTGCTTTTGTTTTTTTGTAATATTTCAACCTAAAGGATCTTGCTTATATTGTAACATCTTTAACTGCCTTTGGTGCACAGTGGTGCTGCAGAATGGTTATAAATCAAGCTATTTCAAGAGCATAATTTTAGTTTGCCAGTCATCACTACCTACTTGGTGCGTCTGAAAATAACCAAAATGCAAGGCAGAAGAAAATGGAGAAGTATCCTCTTACACCTTGAGAAAACAATGCATTTGAAAAGATGAATTGATTCTGAAATACTTTGAAAAATATTCAAACTGAGATCTAAGTAGAGAACTTGAAGGAATTCAAGGTATATCTAAATTTGAACTCTAGTAGTAGGCTCCTCTTTAATTTATTACTCTTTATTTAGTTTCCTGTAGGGGTTCTTGGGGGAAAAAAAAAAGAAATTATCATGTGACTTATGTAACAAATACAGAAGTCTATCTCAGTTGCTCCCCAGTTGAATTAAGGAAACATAAAGTTGCAGAGATGCATATTTGTAAAATTATTCTTACTCCACTTTATAAATACAGGTTACATCAGACAAAAGTAATTCTACTGAGGACTGTTTTCTCTTTCTTTTGCAAGCAACATTTAGTGTATACAGTTTAACTCACAATTCACTGTTAGGAAAGCAAATACTTCAGGTGCTATTGTATTTCATGTATAAAAAGGAAAAAGAAATAATAAGCGCATTGCGGACACGTGACCACGGGTGGCACTCCATTGAAGCCAATTTAAAAAACATTTTGTCACTACATTGGCGCACAGCTTCTTCCTTTCCTTTGATAAGTGTATTTCAGTATGTTTCTGCTACAGTAGAAACTCCATTCTATTTCCTAAGGAAGGCCCAAATCTGGAAACAAATTAATCAAGACGAAGATAAAGCACGAAGCTGCCTGACCACAATTCAACAAGGAGTAATTTCCTTGGAGTACTGAGAGAGCAAAGGTTAAAAACAAATTTCTAGATAGCAATACAATATAATTAACTGAACAATTACAGCATAATTCACCAGTGTCTTTTACAAATAATAGGGGCAGAAGAACATTTTGGGAAAGGAAGAAGGTGAAACACTTCATCAGTTCATACAATCCTTCTGTCTGATAGTGAGTGATCTAACTCAAAAGAAATAGGAAGTGCCCACAGAAGTCAAGTCAGTCATTCTCATGACCATTCTCAACTTCATGATTCTTGAGATCTAATTTATTTTAAAAACTGGTAAGTTCATGCTTCATGACAGCTACATAAGTACTTTTAATGTTTTTTTAACCTATGTTAAAAGCTATGAATTAAATCAATACTGATTTCACTGTGTCGTATATCTGTTCCTTATAACAAGGACCTTCTCTTTGAAACAAGGAATTGTTTGCTCCCAAAAACCTTTGTCATCATTGAATAAATCAATGATCAGGATAATTATAAAAGAAGATTGTTTCTGTTTGGCAAATTATCAGCTTTGCATCAGAAGTAATGTCAAAATGAGAAAAGTAAAAGGACACGACAATTTAATATGTATCATTTGTAAATATTTTTAGATCTGCCAGAAAATGGAAATCATTCTTCAACTGTCAAGCAACATTTAAAATTATATTCATATAACACAGAGTAACTAAAAGATTTCTAATACTTTCAAAATGAAAATGTCATTCACATTGTATTTAAAATATTAATAAATGTCACACTTTGTTATCTCATTTTTTGAAACCATAAAGTTAGAAGCTTTGTATATATTTATAAAGACTATCACACTGCTTGGTAAATGTATTTAAAATACAAACAATTCTGCATAAACTTTTGAAATAAATACACATTTTGAAAACCCAACAACAGGAAACAGACAATGTGATAATGGATTAACACAAACATTAATAGGCATTACATAATTTCTTAACATAATTCTCAAAATAAGTTACCATTATTTTAATACTTTTGCAATTTTAAGCTACTTATGATAGCTTAAAACGTGGATTTTCTTAAGATATGTGTGTGATTACTCCTATATTTTTTATTCTAAAATAGTAACTGAAACTCAGAATTGAAAAATTTTAAAAAAACCCCAAACAAACAGATCTTCAAATTTCTCAGGCTCTGCTTTCAGTACATAATCAGCTTCTTATTAAGTCTGTGTGAAATTTTATCTGTCATTAGGTCTGTGTGACGTCTGTCCTAAGGGGACTCTTACCAGGACAGCAGTGGCTAGGAAAGCACAAAACTTCCTCACATCTCTGTCATATCTAAAAAGACATGTGGTCATTCTGTCTGCCAGTCTGCCTGGTCTTTTTTCATTGGTAAAGGATGAGATTTAAATTGCCATCTCCTATAGAAAGAGAGCAATTCCAGAAGTTGTTAGTCTGTGTAGTAATCAGCTATTAAGGTACACAGGACCATAAACCAAGAATCATACTCATTTTGCCAAAGAGGTAGAAAAACCTGAAAGAAAATTGAGAAGAAAATGGTTCTGCCACTGGTAAAAATTTCTAGGGCCACAATTAGTAGCTGGAATGATTGAAGCTGATAAATGAATAGGAAACACAAATTTATAGGCATTATTCCGCATGTGTTTGCTCTTTACAGATGAAGTCTATGAAAGTTGGGTTTGGAACATTAACCATGTTATTAACCAGTTTATGTGCTGTATTGTTGATATTGTTGGCATGACTGATATTTTGACAGTGATAAATAATAAAAAATATCACCTATTTCAGACTGAATTTACAAATTTACCTGTATTTTAAAAGAGAAAGAAAGAAATGCAATAAAAGTAATTAAACATGATCCCCACTTGTATGCCTGGCTTTCCCTCCTGTAACCTTATTAGACAATACCCCAAAATAATTACTCACCCATCATATTAGATGCATAAATCAAGTCTTTCTATTTGACATTTGCTTCTAAGGTAAGAGGTGCCTCTAACAGCTTTTAACTGCTTAAGATCTAGATGGAAAATTCTGCAATAGAAGTCTGTCCTCGTCTACATCTCCCTGTGCATATACATGTGTGCAACATAACAGAGATAGAGGCAAAATTATTCTAAAAAATGAAAGTATATAGCTTTTAATCATTGAAAATAAGATAAAATATCAATTGCCTTGTAGAGGATGTTGTAACTGACTCCAATCTAATTTCCTCTTACCACTCAGTATAAAATGCTGAATGCTTGACTCTGTGTTTGGGGATGAAATCCCCACTTAGACCTACTGTGCAGAAGATTCAGAACATCTTTAAACCGTAATTATTTTTTTTTAAGTAATAGAATCTTACTTAATTTTCTGATAATATTTCATGAATTTTGTAGCTTTTTTCTTTGCACAACAGAGGTAAGTTGCTGCTGCGTTATTGATCTGCTACGTGATTCCTTTAGAAACACAAAACTAAATAAAGGCTTTTTAAAAAAGGTTTCTTCTATGAACAGACCCTTCTGTATCAACAAAGAGCTGCTGCTACCTGAATTTGAAGACACAGAGGACAAGGCTGCCACCTAACCTTTAAAACTTCCTTTATTTCCAGGCTCTTTTTTTGACCAGGACCTTCCAAAAAATCTCTTGGCAGGTTATATCCTTGTTGCATTCTGCACCTTACCAGATCAAGGAACAACATTTAGAAATTGTATGTCTCATCAAATTCTGGTCTAGGACTATTCTGTGGTTTTACAGCATATTTTTATCATGCTCACAAAGGAGTAAATTACCTCACCTAACTTGTTCTGAGCTCTCTGATAGATGTCACTGACTGCAATAAAAAGAGAACCATCAATTTCTATTTAGTCCCAGTCATAACCTTTCTAATCACTGAGCCAAACCTACAACTAGCATTATAAATCTAAAGATTACCTTGAACCTGGAGACTTCTGAAGTTTTCTCCAGTTGTGGCCCAAGAAAGAGATACCCAGTCCCAGCTCAGCAAAACTAAATTGACAGAAAAACTCATCAGAGCTGTGCAAGCAGGGTAACAGATTGCATAGCTTTGCATCTAGGATCCAGGATCGTTGCTGGATAAGTCGTATGAATACATCTTCAGCTTGGACAGCAGTCAGTGTCTCGCACTAGGAGGACGCTGCAGTTTTAACAACCAGCTGGCCATTTCTGGCTGCATCAGGGTGCTTTCATAGTATGCGACTCTTTACAGCCCTTGAAATACATCCAGTCTCATGTTGCCAGAGGTTTGCTCCCTGACGTGGGCTTTATCATTGCACTATTCATCTTCATCTCAGTAAGAAGGCTTGACTATATGACCTACAAGCTACAAACACCCAGACAAAAACTTGTCCTACACAAGTAAACTGTGCTTCCCATATGACCTTCAACTCTTCCTATTATTTGTATTATTGAAAATACAGGGAAGTTTGGGAAAAAATATAGGTTGTTATGAATGAAATTTCAATCCATGCCACCAAAATTCTCTTAGAATTGACTCATTCCTTCAGAAAATCCTAAAATAGGACCGTATTAGAGACATACCTTCCATGTTAAAACTAATCTCCCAAGGATGATGAAAATGAAGTCTGAAAATTAATGATAGGCTTCACCTATGACAGAAAACATGGTAAGCTGAAGACTTTTTCACTGGTGTATTCACTCCGGAGCATGAAAACGAAGAAGAACGCCAGAAAAAACCTACTTGTTAAATTCAGGGTATTATTCTAATACATGTCTAAGAAAACCCTTTTGCTCAGCTATAATGCTGTTTCATAATTCCACTGATATCACCTGAACTGACTATATTTTTAACAAAGTAAAGATTGATCTCATGTGAAGGAAAGACTAAGACATTTTTAAATAATTCCTTTGGGGACAGTATTTTCAGTTAAAATAATAAAGTTTAATTTTTCATTAGAGAAACTAGAAAAACAATAGAAAGAAAAACATGTCAGATGAAAGAACAAAGTATGTGGAAAATGTGCAGTTAACAAACCAAAAATGCAAGTTAGAATAATTGCAGTGTGCTCTATTTATACTGAGGAATGCATGCATGATGAAGCAACCACTCAAGCCCTCCTCAAGTAAAATCTGTTTGTCAGAAAATTAGCTATGGATACTTAATCCAATTAAGAACTTAACCCTTTCTTACTCTTTTGCTCCATCAAACTAGAATTTGGCAGTCTTAATTATTTCTCATCTTCATATTTTCAGAAAGTTGGTTAGGACTTTTGGAGATTTGTTTTGCTGTTGGTTTTTTATTCTTCTTATCTCCTCTGGCTTTTTAAAAATAATTTCATTTATTTGTATTTCTTATTTTAAAAGTCAGTATACTAACGGCATGCATTTCCATTATTTTTGAAAGGGAAAAAAGCGTATGCTATAGACAAAGTAAAAATAATTAATTTTTAAGCAATGAATACATTTGAAGTGCCCTTGTGGTTTGTATTTTTATTTCTTCAGAAATTCTTTTAAATAAGCTACCTTAGGATGCAAAAGAATAGAAACGAAGGGAAAGTCAAACTTAAAAATATTAATATTTCATACTGTTGCTGGCAATTTTAAATATATTTAAAATCATAAGTTAGTATAACTTTCAGTAAAAAGAATTATGATTGTTTTTCTTTTTCTCTACATTAAATCTCTTTTTATATGAATTTGAGCTTGAATTTGAGGACTTGATTGAACTATTCATAATAAAATTTTAATCATGTTAGTGGATTCAACTTTTTATCATTAAGAGATAAGTTTATCATTAAATCAAAGTAAAGCAGTGTTTTGCATTCTCCTAGCTTCAACAAAAATAAATAATATTATTTTTGCAACGCAATTTATTTATATTGTGTACACTATATTTACATATACCTTTTTATATTTTTCTGCACCTGAGACCATACAGATTTTGCAGTCTTGCAGAAGCTACCACTAAGTGCTTAGATTTTTCCTGCTGGCATTCACGACAATAACTTTCAAGCTTGCAACTTCTCCTGTCTACATTGCCAGAGGCAAAGTACTTCTTCTTCCTAAGGCTCACCATCACAAATACAATTGGAGTGGTCGCAGTTGTTTAAAAGATTAGATCCTGCACTAAAATAATTCTGACAGAGGATTTTTTTTCAAGTTTTTAGTTTTAATCTTAGCTCTTTGTTATATGGAAGACAGTAACTGCATCAAATATCTGGACCTAACAAAAATCCATCTTTTTTTTTTTTTTAAAACACTATGATCTTCAAACCTTAACTAAACAAATTTGGTAAAGGTTCTTTACTATTCCAGACTAATTTCTAATCTATGTTAGATATTTTCTATGTACGATATTTTGGCTTGAATAATATTTGTTTTCTGAGATAACATAGTGGAATGCAAAAGTACTTTCAACTCCACACAACACTAATTAACTAAACTGTAATGCAGACTCCATATGAACAAAAAAATCTGTCTTCAAACAAATTATAATAGCATTATGATAAATATTGTCTAAACAGATAAGAGCCACAGAAAATACCACATTGTGATTATCCATTATTCAAACATCCCAAATTTAATATCAAGGATGTGTTTGCCATATGATACAAACCCTTGGTACAATTAATCCTGAGAAAGAACTAGTGAGATTTTCCTGTAATTGGGAATATTATAAAACATAGAACGCTTATTTCATCATAGTGAGCATTCCTAATTATTTGCATTTACAAGATTTTTTCTTTTATGAACTATATAAACTGTGATACGAAATATTCTTCTTTTAGTGACAATATTAGCCATTACCTCTATCCCTATGAAGATACTTCTGTAATGAATTGAGTTCTTTTTTTGAATGAAATATATACAAGGAACAGTCAGACATGCTACAGTGGAAGACCTGGCCCTCATTTGATCATCACAGAACCAGTTTACACAGCCTACGCAGAACAAACATCCCCAAAGGGATGAGTTTTGTTGAGTCATGAGCAGGATACATTATTTTCACTCAGCTGTACTGGCAGAGGCAATGAACAGCTGACCTTTTTCTTCATGCCACTGTGCTTACAGATTTTTGTCATGTTCATATTCAATAGTCTCTTTTCTAGGCCAAAAAATCCCAGTCTATTCAGTCACTTCTTCCATGCCAGCTGTCTGTTTTTTAATCTTTTAAAACATGTTTTCTGAATATTTTCTAGTTCTGCTATATTATTCTGAAATTAATGATCAGGTCTGCACTGAAGACATAAACAACACATATACATTCACAGTGGAATAACAAGGTTTTCTAACTCATTCGCTACAAATTTCTTGGTAATTTGTAAATATGTTAATAATAACGCTCCATTTTCATCTTTGTTCTAGAGGACTAACCTGATAATTATAAATGTTTTAGAGTTCCCAAGTCTTATCCTGTAACATCCCACAGTCACTCATTTAACAAGGAAGGACAGAGGATTTTTTTTTGGGGGGGAGGGGGGAGTAATTTGGGGGATTTTTTGCCATATACATTTTGTTAGCAGCGAAACCAGAATATTTGTATTTCTGCTTAAGTACAGTACTTTATATGTAAGTATTAAAAAACCTTATAAACACTCCAGGCCAAAAGTTAAGTCACAACTTTATCTGGGAATATTTTTTCTTCTATTTTTCTTTTTTTCTCTTTAAAAAAAAAAAATTAATTTTTTTTTAAAAAAGAAGTCAAGAAGAAATTTCTCACCATATTAGAGAAAATTTAAAATGGCTAAGTCGTATACAAGGCCATGGAATAGACCAATATGTTAACTATTTCATGTGTTTTGAGTTATGCACCATATTTTTTCCTGCCTCTGGTAAAGAGAGGTAGTTAACTTCAGTACTTAACTTTAGAATTTACTTTTTAGTACTTAAATTTAGTTAAGAATTAATTTGGTATGTTTACTTCGAAGAAAATATGAACTTTCTCTCACATAAAAAGTTACACTTCTGTTTGGTCTAATTTAAGAAAAATAGAAACCAAACTAAACCCACATGATTTTCAGGAACACACTTTCAAAATTACACGCACACTTTCAAACACAATATTTTGAGCTGATGTTTGTATGTGTGTGTGAGAAAGAGACATGAAACAGTGAAAATTAAGAAAACCTGCATAGTTTCATAATTTTCACTGAAGGAATCTTTTCAAATATGTGCATATTCTATGGAAGAATGCTATCTTTATTGATTTGCATGATATTTGAATATGAACCTGTGATAATTCAGCATCAGGTATGTAGATGAGGATAGGAATTTTATGAGAGCTCAGCAGTTCATGCAATGTTACAATCATCCTGCTTCTACCGAAACTAAATGAAACATTCGAATTTTTTTCGTTTCTTTCACGTCATATCAATAGATTTCCTTTTTGCGAAACAGCAGTATAGAAACATGTAAAATAAAAAGAGGAAAAGGTGAGCTGCTAAAATAAACTTCAAGAATGCTTCAGCAGAATACCATTTCATTTCATCATAGGGTTATTTGGTGTGGAAAAGTAATTTAGTCCAAATTCATGCTTAAACGAAGGTCAGCTATTAGGTCAGACAAGGTTACTCAGGGCTTTCCCAGGATCTGTCTTTATATATTGCTGTGCATGCTTACATTTGTCATAGGAACTATCACCAATTTCTAGGAAAATTTTCTTCCCTTTTCTCATTTTTATGACAGGGTAGAAAAGAAATGAGACAAGCAGAGTGCATAATTAGGCACTCTTTCTGTTTATGTCAGATTACTAAGGGTTTGATTCTTCCAAGATGCAAAGTGTATTATATGTTAATGAAGTCACTGATATGAGACACTACCTCTGGTGATAGTTCTCTAGATACCACACAAAGTGGATCAGAGGTTAACAGAGCAATTTCACTTCATATTGCAGAAAACATGCTGGAAGAGGGATGAAATATCATAGATAACACATGATCTGAATAATCGTATGCAGGTGGTTGGGGGGTGTTTTGCCCTCTTTCTTTTTTTTTAAAGATGACATGATGCTGACTGTTACAAACTAAACAGCTTGGGCAGTACTCTAAGGATCCCATTTTATTTGCCAGACTCCTGGAAATAAAAATGGGTTATTAATCCAATTTTACCTGCATTTATGACCTTCAATTCTCAAAGGACATTTACAAACTGGGAAGAAAAAATGAGATATTTCGATTCTATTTACTTAATATGTATTAACATTTAGATGGTATAGAACATCAAGAAATGGTATTATCTTTCTAATTTTAACATTTAAAATACATATGATCATTAAAAATGCATTCATCAATTCTAGTCACCATAACTATTCACCAGTTTTTGGCTGATATTTATGTTTATTTTATCACCTCACCTTCCACAGTACAGGTGCTCAGAGTTTGACATTGTGTCACTGCAGTCTCAGAAAATGCAATGACTGAACTACTATACATAATTTACCACACAATAAGTATCTTGTAAGCCTATAAAAACTTCACTGCGTCCAAAGTATTTGTACCTCACAAGAATGGAGACACATTTCCTATCAGGTATCCCCTAAACAATGTCAAAAAAATACCAACAGAACCACTGATTATGAAAGACAACCTGTTTGTTTTCATTACTTCAGCATATCCAAAAGTTAATGTCTTGTATATACAACTTACAGACCCTCACCCATAGCCTGCCTCTACCTGGACTGCCTAAGATCAAATAAAATCATGGAAGAATATAATGAAATTCAACTTTATTCTTCAACTATATCTATTTTCACTGGTTTCATCTGACTGATGCTTTCCTTGATATCAAATCAACAAGGAGAGGCTGAAAATTATCATTTCATGGAGGAAAGAAATGTTATTGAGGACAATGCAGATTTTTTCATCACTATGGAGTCAAGTGTTCTCACATCAACACTGAAACAAGAATCATTACCCTCCTTTGCAATTTTGTGAATTTGTATTGGCTGAGTTAAAGGCGCACTACAAAAACTAACATCCAACACAATTACACATTTTGCTTAGTTGTTTGGGCTTACCCTTCAGAACTAAAAGGTCACAAATCAGCATAATATCATTCTAACAATGTCAGGTGACACTTTCAAGAATGCAAATTAACTCGGAACTTAATCAAGATTAAAAAAAAAAACTAATGGGAACTTTACATCAGGATCCTGATAATGATTTTCAAGATCTTATCTTCACCCTTTTTAATTGTTCCCTTAATATAAGTCTATGTAAGGCTAGAATCTCCTGTGTCCAGAGGAGGACCATGAAGATGTCTGGGGGCTGGAGCACCTCTCCTATCAAGACAGGCTGAGAGAGTTGGGCTGTTCAGCCTGAAGAAGAAAAGGCTTCAGGGAGACCTTAGAGCAGCCTTCCAGTAAGAGGGGACCTATAAGAAAGATGGAGACAGACTATTTATAGGGGCATGAAGTGACAGGACAAGAGACAATGCTTTAAACTGAAAGAGGATAGATTTAGATTAGGTATTAATTAGGAATTCATTTTTTACTGTGAGGGTAGAGAGACACTGAAAAAGTTTGCTCAAAGAAGTTGTGGATGTACCATCTCTGGAAGTGTTCAAGGCCAGGTTGGATGGACAGTCTGGTCTAGTGGAAGGTGAACCTGTCCATGGCAGTGGTGTTGGAACTGGATGATCTTTACAGTCCCTTCCAACATAAGCCATTCTATGGTTCTGTATATATATAAATAATATATTTTATAATAAATTGAAATATAGTTATATACTCTATAAAATATTGTATTATATGTAGAAAAATGTATATGAATGCATAAATATCTACAATGCCATGTTACCAATAGTGCTTCAAATGATTATTTTTAACAGTCTTCACCTCATTCGAGAGTTTTATCTTATAATTTCAGGTCAGTACTTTTCAAGTCCTTAATAAAAAACTCCTTGGAAACACTGAGGTTTCTCACCTCAATATCCACAATAAAAAGTAAAATGCAACAAAATTATTTGAAGCAGTCTTGTAACTTATTTTTGTCAAGAACGTTGATGACGTATAATTCTACTTTTTTCAGACTCTCAGAGTATTCTTTTAGTCATGATAATAAATTAAGAAATGTTAATGGTATTAAATGAAATTTTTCAGGCACATGTTGTGACTCTTGTGGATGGTGCTATGCAGGATCAGAAGCTGGACTCAGTGATCCTTGTGGGTCCCTTCTGACTCAGATTATTCTGTGATTCTGTGAAATTTTTTTATTATCTTTATTTTCTGCATGTCTAATTTCTGAATAAGAGAAAAGATTGCCTTTCATACCTTTTGCCAATCTGTAGACTTAGAAAAGCACATGTAAAACTAACCAGACGTACACTACAGAGTAAGTAGTAAAGCTTCACTGTCATCAAATTGGTTTTTGGTGGTTGTTTCATTGTTGTTTTGGTTTGTTGGCTTTGTGGGCTTTTTGGGTTTGGGTTCGCTTGTTTGTTTCTTTCTATTGTTGGCTGGATTCCTGCAACTCAAGCAGGTTCTTAAGAAATACCAAAACCCTTCATTCATCATAAATATCCTAAGAGGCAAATTTCTAAAATTTTATTACCATAAACTTGACACAGGGTTAATTTACTTACTGCATAACTTGGTGTTAAATTTTTGTTTCTCTATCTCAGGGAGAAATCCCTCAGTGGAGAATCAAGGGAATAAATAGTCAGTTTTTTTTCACCAGGTGCTACTGCAAATAAAAGGAAGGTTTCTGGGAATAAATGCAGATACAATACCATCTGAGCAATGTGAAAAATGTGCCTACGGAGTTCCTTTGGGAAATTTTTGAAGAGGAGTTGTGTCAAAATTATTTGACATAATGAAATACAAACAGACTGTACAGGCAATCTGAAAAGTATTAAACCCTCAGTTGTATTGCTGGATTTTCCAGCATGCGTGACATTTTTGGGGGAGAGGCGGGAGGAAGATCGTTAAGGAGAAGATAAAGATAAGAAGAAAAAGACATCTGAATTGCAAAAATGATGATATAACAGGAATGGCAGAGTTAGGAAAACATAAGAGGATATTTTAAATCTAAGAAGTAAAGAAAAACTATGGTAATTTGTAATTAGTATATTTAGTATCTTATTCAAATTACTCTTTACAAACACATTTATATATAAATATATATGAAAATACTCCTTTCATTTAAGACACAACTGAGATAGTGTTAACAGCTTCATTTCCAACATTTATTTATTTCATTATTGATCTAAGAGTTTTCAATGTCAGCTATATTTGTAGCATATATCAGAATTGTTGTGGTGGGCAACAACCTTCACCATGAAAAGATGACTGAATGAAGTTAAAAAAAATAGTGTTTCTGAAGGACTGTAATACACAGAGAAAAGCAACAGTGCAAGCTATTGTAATGAATTTCACGCAGAAAATAATGTTATCTGTAATGAAATTCAGACAGGATAGCAGATGAAAAAAACATCAAGGGAGGCAACTCTAATGAAAAATATAATTGATTTAAAAATAAATCATAATTTATATTTTGCAAAATGAGAATTTCAGGGATGTACTGAAAAAATCAATCTAATATTGACAAGTAAGGGAATATAAATTTTTCACATTAGGGTGGTTTTTAAATGTCTAAGTAGACGAGGATTTTTTTAAATGAAAAACTGCTCTTTTTTTCTTTTTTTTGCAATTTTGTGAGTTCATGTGTTTACATTGCTGTGGTCCAGAGTGATCAATAAACCACAACAGCAAAAGTACTATTATACCTACTGTAGCTGGATTTTCTGATGATTTTGATATTTAAACTTTTCATGAGAACTATATTCCATAAAGTGGGTTAAAGTAACTGAAATTGTAAATATGAGAAAAACTGAACATACAAAACCTTTAATCTGCACACTTTGCAGGATAAGTGCCTTCTATGTATGAGCATAAAATATGCTGTAGGATGAGCAGACATCAAACCATTGTTTCAAATTATTGTTGAACATTATTTTGCAGCTTGGGTACAAAGGAAGATTCTCAGCATTCCTACCAAGAGGAACAGAATACTGATTTAATCCCTCTTATGATGTAAAACTTGCTATTACCAAGATCAGAAAGATTAATCATCTCTCTCAAGAGCAGTGAGTTAAGCAGTACAAGTTAAGTACAGACCTACAGTGCAGAATGAGAAACTGTCAATAATGAAAAAATGAATCTTAAACGTTAGATGTACTCTTAATAATGGGAAAACACTTTTGAAATGTTAGAACCTCTTAATATGTTGAATTAATATGTTGAAGAGGTTAGAACCTCTTAATAGGAATTTAACCTGCAATAATATCAAATACAAAAACATCTTAAATAAAACACTTCTTATTCTAACTTTATTTATTTTTTAAAAAAAATTGAATTATAGCAAACTTTCAAACTGATTATTTAATTGAAAGAGTTAATTCTCTGTACTTCATCTAAGATATATTCACAATATCCCACAACAATTTGTTTGCTATTCACAAGTAATGCTGATTCTATGGAGCTGTAGCGTTAACTTCTTTCAATTACTTGAAGGTAGAACATTAAGAAAATCCAGGCCTGTAGATATCAACTGCACCTTATTGATTATTATTCTGCACTTGCAACTCCACATATTTCATAGACATTTCCATTGGAAAGCAAAAATTACAAAAATTAGACTTACAAGGAAATGGTGGGTGGCATTTTCCCTCAAAGACATTTGTGTAGATTAGAAACTTGATTTCAGTGCTGTTAAATTAGAGACAATCCTTTTCACCTGGATGTAAACTGACCCTGAAGAATTAGTTATCTCAGAATTGTTTTGTTATTAAGGAATTAAACTGAAGTGCTAGCAAATGCCTTAGCTTTTCACATTTGTAATGACACAAAAATACTGGTATTTTTCCAGTGCAAAAGGAAGTTTCTATTAATGGTTATGACATAGGGCTTAACAAATGTGTGACATGTTCTGATGCTGAACACTACAAATCCTGAAACAGCAGTTCTGAAAAGTACACTTTTAGGTAGCAAAGTTAATTTCTTTTTTCCTATCAGAAATAAACAGATTTATTTGAAAATCTTTCTCCAGTCACAGAGTCAGTGTAAGAGACTTGTCCGGCATAGAAAACTTTAGATTAAATACCTCAAGTATGAAGATATGACCTTAACATAGATGTGACCTTTCTAATGGAATCTTATTTAAGTCTTGCACTGCAAACATTATCTACTTTTAACAAAATAACCTTGAAGTGCAAATAATTTTCCCTAGGATACACACTATAGTGTAGCATATGATCTGAGAAAATAAACAAGAGGTATCAGAGGTTTCCCTATAGAATTCTAGGGACAAACTGATCCTGTGATATAAAGCACAAACAAAATCAAAGGCAGGCCACAAAGAGAAAACACAATATAAAATACAGTGCAGAGCAGTTTCCATCTTGACTGCAGTTGAAGAATAGCTGTTGCTACACAATATTTCATTTTTATTGTAGAACTCTCTCAGCTTCTAGCACATCTCTGAGGAATATCTTGAACCACTACTCAAGTAAATCAACAAAAATGAACTATAACTTGATAAAAGTGCCTTTTAGAGTTTTGAAATTATTTCCATACCATTTAAGTCATTGTCATCACTGTAATTGTAACTGTCAGGAGCCCAATTAATTCACATATTGAAGTCATCGCTCTTTGGTATACCTGACCAAGACAGAGATAATACACTTGTGTATGAATTGAGATACTGAAGTGAGCAAGAAATGGAAAAAGCAGCTTTTCATTTCTAGGTGATCAGTTTAAATTCATTCCAACTCAGCAGTGATTAACACAGACAAAGACTGCATGTTGATCTATGTGGAAGATTTTGTTGAACTGAATTCAGTTTCTAGTGGAAAGGTTCAACATTCTGTCATTCTCTACACTATGAATCTGGCACTAGTTTTTGTATTTTGAGTCTCACTACCTTCCATCTAAGACTGAAAATTGCTATAGTGTCCTTTGGTGGCAGAGACACTGTTAGGTCAGGAATGAGGAGCTCTGCTAGAATAAAGGCAGAGTCTCTGCTTAGTCTGTGGTCTATTATAATAAAGTCACTACAAACTGACTTGTTTCTGTGCCTGAATACATGGTATATTACAAATATATGCTCTTACACTACTTACAGGATATTGGTAACAGCATTTTTAAAGTTATCAATTTTCAACGAAATTGATGAACTTTAAAATCTAGAGTAGAACACATATCTTCTCTAGATTTTTATTTCTGTTTTCATCCAAGTGATGCATGATGGGAATAATGTAATACTTATTTTTTCCAGATTGGTTTTCTTTGCTTTATGCAAATATGAAATGTACAGGTAAAAGAACTTTCTCAAATATACTGGTGACTTTTTTTTTTCTTTTTTTTT
>VZTJ01004195.1:724908-742440 GCA_013397795.1 Orthonyx spaldingii
ATTAATAGTATATTTACTTACTTTTTTCTTTTTAGGTTACTGAATGTAGTAATAAAAGTATCTCACTTTGATACTTCTTTTCCATTTAAAAAATAAATATCAGACAATCTGTAGAAACCTTCAAATAAAACAAAAAAAAGTGTTTTGTCTTTTTTTAAAAAATCTAAACATCTTTAAGATAAATTAATCAGTTCAGATGAAAACTTTGCTATTTTTCCATTCAACAGGTTAGAAAGTGTGTTTTGCTTTACTACTCAATTGAAAAACACTCCCTACTCTATACATCATAATGGCTGTCTTGGGAATACTCTCACAGTCTCTTCACTACACCTTACTGTTCTTTATGTAAGTTGTATCCTAAGAACCACTTCTATTGCATTCCTGGATTCTTTTTTTTTTTCTCATTTTCTTTTAGAATGCTTGTATATTTCATTCTTCTTGTCAGAACGCAGCAGTTATATATTATTAAGCATATTACCAAGAGAAGCCTATTTTAGCAAAGAATAAGAAAAAATCTCTTTAGGTAATATCAAGAACATCTTTGATATTATGATCCTGGAAGACTTTAGATGTAAAGAGATCACCTCCAGTTTAATTTCAATTTTCCTCATTATCAGAGTCTCTGAACTAAACTTCTTTATCATCCCACAGACACTAAATTTTTTCATTCTGCTCTTAGATTTTTTTTTTTCTTATGAGTTTTAGGATTTACCAAAATTGATCCTCGTTTAGAAGACAGTCGGAATAGAAATATATGACACCCTACAGTATCTAGTAACCCAGAACTGTTAGAAAAAGTAATAAATACACCTTAAATGCTCACCTGATCAAAAGAAATTTAAGTGGCTCATAAAGCTCTTGAATAGTGGAATGCTGTTTATAGCAAAACTTTCCATATGCCCTTCTCATATATAATACCTTTTTCTTTCCATTAATGTCTTTCGAGAATTAAAATGATTTTACTAAAAAGAGTTTTACTGCTGTTCTTTTTTGAAATAGCACTCTGTAGGATGGTATATTTATGCACTAATTTGGTACTCCTGAAAATTTATCATCAGGTATTAAGTCAAATAATTTACATCACCTTCTAGGAGCGTAACAGTAATATAATGGTAATTTCTTCCCTCCCCCTACTGAATTCTGCATTATGAGGCCCTAAATCTGCTAAGAAGGCAGTGGACTGATTTGTGGAAAGTGTTCAGAAGAGGATTATGTCTTCAAGTATATGAATGTAACTGGGATGGAAATATTTTCCAATGGCAGATTTCTATTTTTCTCTCTTTCTTAATTGGACAAGACAAAGCCTTTTCATTTCACTATCAAATCTAAAATACTGCCACATGAAACAGAAACATGTGCTTTTAATGAAATCACATAACATTATACACACGATTTCTGAATGTTCATTAATTGATTCTGTTTTAAAAAGTGAGGTGAATTCAAGATGTGGCCCTAAAAGTTGTGCACAGTCATCTGAGAATGAGCAGTTATGTTGGGGCTGACCAGGGCTGACCATGATTCTCTTAAACTGTAATAATTTTAAATGATGTTGAAACTAATACCCACAATAAACCTCTAATTTCAACAGACCAGCCTCACAGCCCATTGTTCTTTGCTTTGAGGCATTGTTCAGCACAAACAAAAATGAATGCAGGTAATCCAGAAGGCTACTAGTTTGTAGGATGGCAAATTCTGTGCATGAGTGACTTCCCAGAAATCCATGATACCAGACAGTCTAGCAGCTGAGCTCACTGGAATAGCAGGCAAAACAGAACTAGGTGGGGTTTGCTCCAGACATACCTGTCTTGCTCCAGCATTGCCCAAGTTTTCCTTTTTCAGCATATGAATAGGAAAGACACCGTGTAAAAAAATGACTACCAATTCAAGATCAACAATAACAAAATGCTGAAACTGATATCTATGTCAGGAATTAATTTTCTTCTCTGTCTTTTACTTTCTTTTCTTATTTTTTATTTAGCAACTCAATGAAAATATTTGAATTCTTTTAAGATTCAAAAAATGCTTAGAATAATTTCTGATGGTAAAGTATGTGCTCTTTGCAAGAACGGAAAAAAAATGCCATGAAATGCAAGTATTTGCTAGGAATGGAGTTTAAATGTTGAGAAGCTGAAAACATTTCTAGGAATAAAAACTGTTGTTTTGGGGTTTTTTAAATGCACAGTTGGAAATATGTAATAACTGTTCTAAAGACCAGGTCATTTACTTTCTTATTTAGTAGTTACAAGATGAATCTTCTGGTAGCCTGAAAAGGTTAGATTTCTTTATAGTGCAATGTTTCTTTGAGAAAAAAAAAATCAACTTCATCTAAGACAACTAGTTCCTTGTTGCTTTCAAATTGGGTCATATGTAAAACATGAATAAAACCATTTCTTTGTAACCTGGATTTTTCCCCTAATACTACTACACATACTGAAGTTTATTTAAAACATATATTTTTTAAAAAAAATTTACTGAGCCTGGATGTATATGAGATTAATAGACTCAGTATATTTATCTAGACTGAAATGCACTCAAATGCCAGCACTACTTTTATGGAGAAATTGTTTCCAAAGACGTTTCAAGCTCTTCACAGAAATTTTCTTTCTTGACAATGTTTAGTGCAACTAGAAGAACAAATTATCACTTTGAGAGTAAATCAGATTCTCACCCTGCCACAAGTAGGGCGTATATTGTAGTCAAAATACTTAATTAGACAAAATACTTTTTTTCTGGAACTTATTTATGTATTTAACATGTAAATGATATTGTATATACCTATAAAAATACTATCTACATGCTAGTCAAATTTTATCCTTTGTTCAATTTTTACCAAAATGTAATGTCTGGAATCAATTACGTTCTTCTTCCATATGAAATTTTATGTTTTAGGCAATAGAGAACTAGCAGGTCAAATTTACTAAAGAAGATGCTAGAGAAATCCATGGAGTTTTCTACAACTTTGTAGTTTGCTTGACCCACATTTCCTGAGAAACAAGGAAACATAAATTTCATACTAAAACAAATAGGTGTTTTTTATTTCTTTTGTCTCTGTTCACCTTGGAAATCATATGAATAATAGATGGGTGAAAAGATGGGTCTTTTAAGTTTAAATTCTTATTTTTATTAGGGATATACATAGCAAAAATTGTGGCTTTTTTTTTTCTCTTTACACCCTGATTGCACCCTGATGAAATCCCACTACTAATTATTTGCATTATACCTGAACTAATGCACTATACTAATTTTCATCTCCTTAAAATGACTTTGGCACCAAGAGAATAACTACCACATTCTAATTTCAAGGTGAGATATTGTAACGGCAATGAAATAAATGTTTTCACACAATGAAAATGCATTCACAAAATCCTAATTTGCAATTGCATTGACCCTTGTGCTTAAATGACATATGCTGAGACATAGTAATAAAAAAATATTTAATCATAAACCATTAGTGATGCTTCACATTAAATTAAAACTCAAATCAAGTTTTACAGTAACAAGCAAAAAAATTCAAAATACTTCAGAAAAAAACCCAAAATTCTGATAAGTCCTTTATAAAATAGTAAAAAATTCCACCCTGTTCAAGATACTTATAACAGTAGGCTAACCAAGTAACTCATAGGAAACAAAAGATATTATCCAGAGCTAAATTCTATGCCACAGAATTGATAAATAAACTGCAGTCTGAAATAGCATGTGGCTACAAGAGTAATGATATGGGATTTTTAAAGACTATTTTGTAATACTATGTACAACTTCACCCCTCTTATTCTATTTTCTCTATAGTTCAACCCACTGACTAGAAAAAGGGAAATTAAATATGAAAGTGTCTTTTTTTAGAGTAGAAAAGAAAAACAAATTGGAATTTTTTTCTGTTTATTGTCTGCAATATTAATGATCCCCTAATGCTTATTGCACACTCTAATGACTAGGTTGTATATCCAGTAGACAGAAGGAATAAACTTGAAATATTATGTGATCTCTTATGACATTAAGAGCAGAAAGATGTCCTATAAAGAAACTCAACCTCTACAAAAGTATATATAATGTAAATGTAAAATATAATATGCCAGTTTCAGAACAACTCATGATTCACTGTTTATTGTTTATTGATTGATACACTCCTTCAAAAGCACCTTACATCTCAGAAAAATCATATAGTTCCATTTATTTTATTGAAAATCTGAAACGACTCATTTTCCCATTGAAACTGTCACATCCAGTCAAAATCAGTTGTTCTTTTATAATGATACAAATTAATTTTGAAATGTATACTTCTTACACATGACGTTCTTTCTCCACATTTCTATTAGAAGCAGGTCTTAATCAGTCAGTAGCATGAAAGAAGAAATCCTTTTCACCTAATTGAATACACATGGCTAAATACCATGACACAGCTTCATACAGCACTGGATTAAACTACTTTTGTCTCAATGGCAGCAAGTCAATCCCTCTGAACAGCCAAAAAAGTCATGAGAGGCTACACAGTCTGGTTCTGAACAGTACTCAAAATACACAATTTTTCTCACTTTGGTAAGGAACAGAAAGAAAATTGAAGAAGAAAACTGTTTCACTGTGAATTTACCCAGAATAAATACCTTCTTAATAGATGTGCCATGCTATCCTTCCTGAGGGATATTTACAGTGCCAACCACACCCAGTTTCAGCTTTCTGTTTCTGCTTTTCCCTGAGGAATTGCCTAATGAGTTCAAAACCACTATGGTCTTTTCTAAGGCTAAGACTGTAACTCTGCCATTATTCAAACAATATTCCTAAATGTAAATGAACAATCGACTGCAAGGACAAGTATTGGAATTAAATGCAATATTTATGTGATTGATGACAAGCACAAAGTTGGATCATAATTCTTGTAGGTGGTATGCAACTTTTTTTGTATTTTTTTTTACCAACTCCAAAGTATTATTATTGTCTATGTAGAAGAAAGCAAAATAGAAAATGAAATTTATCTAGATTCAAAATCACCTTATATTTAAGATCAGAAATATTTGAATACATTAATATTTAGGGAAGGAAATGCATGAAACCTCTATAGAAATATTAACCTGCCATGACTGTCAAAACTTAGAAAATTCAAAAATAGGTAAATTAAGGAAGATTAACCAATTTCTCAGATTCTTCCTGAGAATGCAAAATACTGTAGCTTTGTCAGGTTTTTCTTGACTAGTGTGAGAATGGGAAAGTGAGAGAGAGGAAAAGAAAGGGGAAGGAGTCAGGGAGAGGGAGCGGGACAAGGCGAAGAAGGAGGAGAGGTAAATAATTTCTTGAAAAAAACAAACTAGAGGAGTAGTTTGGAAAATGAATTTGACTTCAGAAACAGGAACATTGTGTAGTCTTTTATCAGTCTATGTGTTTATATTTGCAAAGAGTATGTAAGAGGATTTTTGTCTTGAGCATTCAGTTGACCCTACAAAGGATACTAAAATTTGCTAGCTATCCATCACATGTGCACCTATATGGCAAAGCCATCTTCCAATTACGGGCTGAATTTTGAGGGGGGAAAAAAAAAGGTATAATAAGAATGGCATTTTTCATCCTACCAAGGGAACAAATTGCACCTGCAATGGGAGAAAGTGCTGACATAACATGTAATGAAAGAAAGAAAACCCCAAAAGGTAGTTCTCACAGTTAATGATCTTAAGATCCACGTATCTTGCTCCTCACTTATACCCTGTGAACAAATGTCATCTCTCAAGAATGTTGCATAAGTAGGTGGGGTATTTAGGGCCTGTGTACAAACAGTACCAGAGCCCTTATCATTTGAAGAAATTTCATGCAGAAATGAGGTGTTCTTGCTTTTAAGCAGCAGATTTGCTGTTTGAGATACAGACTGTCAGAGGGATTTATCAGGTAATATAAATTTGCCCAAAAAAACACAAATTAAAAAAAAATGTGAAAAATAAATTAAGATCTAAAAGAAAAGTTGAACATGTTTCTGCTGGAAACTATGAACCGAACAAAGGTATTCTGAGCCATGTTCATGTGCTGCGATTTCTCACTTTTGTGTTCTATATCTTTACACCAAATTGAACTCTAGTTTTATAGGAAAAATCCAGGAAATGTTTGGTTACGATATCTAACACAGCCAATTCGCTTGTAAAACAGTAAAAATCTTGGCTTATACTATGTAAAAATCCTCTTTTGGAGGATTTTCTGAGACATTCGCTCAATATCTGAGAAGACTGGTTTTATACATTGTAAATAATTTACTGTATTTGATCAAGGTATTTGATATGTTTGCTGTCATTAAGATGAAAACACTCCTTCTGCAATTTTTTCTTTTACTAACAGTTCTATGATTTTCATTTCTATGTTGCATTTTAAATGTAATGAAAGATTTTTTCTAGTAATAATTTTTGTGTTTCAGTTATTATAGCATTTAGCATGTTATTGGTTGCAACAGTAGCACAATAAAGGAGAAAATGCCACAGTACATTTAAAGCGCATTAACATATAGATTAAAAACAATTTAGTCTTTTCAAAATGTGTGTAATGTGCATTTATTCACAGCTACATACTCTCAGCTAGCCGAAAATTTACTAAGACTATAAAGCTAAACCAAACAAGTGACCTGTGAGGTGTTTCATGGAACTTTTCATTACAAACTGCTTCTGAAAGCCATTAGGTTCCTGACCTAAGCACAGTCATTATTTCGCTAACTTTGTAAACAATAATATGCAACAGTTTGTAAAAACTGGAATTAAAAAATCCATATTTGCTATCATCAGCTTTTTCTTTTTGCAAAGTTATATTCATGAGTAGTTCAATATTTACTTGAATTCAGGCTGTACAGGCAGATAAGATTTTTCCTAAATACCTTTCCATAATACATAACTTAAAACTTCCCTAATACAAACTGCTGAGAACAACACTTTAAATACTTCCTCTCCCAAAGCAATCATATTTCTTTTGTAGATATAAAAATAAAATAATACCTTATTATAAATACAGAGAGAGTTGGACAAGAGGAATAATTATAATCTGGTAAGATCTATTATCTGCAAAGGCCTATATTACTTAATTTTCTTCAGGCTTTCTCTCTGGTGCACAATAATTTCAAGGAGAACTACAAAAATAAAAACCTCTGTTGCTACAGTATATTTTTGTATGTTACCATATGATCAAACTAAGTATTAGGCTGGTGTGGTTGAAGCACTTATGGATACATGTCTGACTGTGCTAGAATTGACTCATTTGTTAGTCTCAGCTTGCAGACACTTAGGCAATCATGCACAGTTTCCTGACTTGAGTTTATATATTGATTTCATGTGAACAATATTATTAAGACTAGGACCCCATGAGTCAGAAAGGCATGTCACAAGCAATGATGTCATGTCATTTCCACATCACTAATCCTAAGCAAATAATTCCTAATGTGTTTAAATCTTTCCGTGAAAGTGAAAAGACTTTGTTTAGTTTCTTTCATTAATTATGAAAAGAAGGGTAAACTACTCTCAAAAGAGGTTATGCAGGAGAGTGCGTGCAAATCTACCTCAAGAAATTAAATCACACCCAAGTGAACTTTACAAAAAGTGCAATCATAGATCTGAATAAGAGCATAAAAATCCAACAGAAATAAAAAGATTAGATGAAGACTTTGTCAATTCCTGGAAATATGATAATTTAAAAAACTCAAAGAACTAGACAGAAAAAATATTTCATACCTGTTTTCCTACCCAGAGAAAGAATAGCTCAGCAGATGTCCAAATAAAACACTTAATTATTCAGACTAGATAAAAATAAGCATAGCTGAAAGTTTTATCACTTTGATGAAATTCTGTCTGTGTATCTATTTGTACCCTGGTGCATGTAAATGTGAAGTTCTCCCCATATTGTCCAATGGTTTTGAATGGTTTCTGTAAGACGTTAATGGTTCCATATCCCAGTAAACCTGAGCAAATTCCTAGTGTGCACCATGTATCATAGGCTAAAATATTTTTCCCAGTGGTTTAAGTAAAAAGAAGCTGTATCAGTGTCTAAGGTCCCAAAGGCATCTAACAGAATGAGGAAGGCAGTACTGAGTTGGATGGCATTTGCATTAGAGCTTACTTACTAGGGGGAAAAAAGACAAAAGAAAAAACCCCAAAAAACCCCAAAACCAAGCAAATACCAAACAAAAACCACAAACAAACAAAAAAAACAACCAACCAACCAACCAGAAAACAAAAAAAGAAAAAGCCTTAAAAGTTCCTCCAAACAATGAGCTCTCTGCTGCTCCTGATTGAACCAGTATTCTTACTACTTTAATATTCAGTGTTAACTAGTTTTGTTCATAAGCTACTCTGCTCTTTGCATTTTTTTGTTTTGAGGTGGGTGCTTTTTCATTTTTGTGAGGGGAATGTGTGCATGTGTGTGCGTGCGTGTGTGTGTGTGTGTGTGTATGTGTACAACAAAATTAATTAACACCTTCTAGGTTGTTTTGGTCTCCCAATATTAATTACAAACTACTAAGTAAATGTTGTGTCAAGACTAACCTTCAAAGAAGGGCTGATCTAACATATATGTTCCTCCTTATTTTCTTCTTTCACAAGTCAGAGTACAAAAATTAGTTAATTTCTTGAATTAATTTGAATTCAGATCTTTTGCTTCTTTCCTGTGAGGGTCACCAAGAATTGGAACAGGCTATCTGAAGACGTTGAGAAGTCTTCTTTCCTGGAGATACTCAAAAGCTATCTGGACACAATCTTCAATAACATTTTCTAGGGGACTCTGCTCGAGCGGAGGGAGGTTGGACTAGATGGCCTCCAGTGGACCCTTCCAACTTTAATCATTCTGAGATTCTGGATTCAGTGATTAATGAGTTGTGAAAACATAAGAGAGGCTAAAACAAAGCTTTTTTATTTACCAATGCTTTGTTATATAGAGCTGCAATTTGCACTGCTGTGTAGAAAAGAAATATATACAATTAAAGAAATCAATTTTGATGACAGTTTAGTTTAATAGGGTGTGCTTTCCTATATGTGATAAAGAATTTGAAAATGAGAATACGGATCTGCAATCCATCTCCTGTTCATTTTATCTGACTATTCTTTCCCTATGATGGCGGAAAATACCATACTTATATTCCTATGAATAGGAAATCCATAAAAAAATTACACACTCAGCATTTTTTAGAACACAGAAATAAAAAAACCCTGAAACAACCTAACAACAAACAAAAAAAAAGTCCACAACTAAGCAAACAAACCCCCTAACAAACAAACAAAAAACCGAAAACAAACAAAAAAGCAAAAAAACCCTAAACACATGCAAATAAACAAAAAGAAAAATACTTATTGCACATAATGTGACTCAGTCCAGTAAGGTAGGAGGTGATATGGACATAAACAGGAAAGACATTTCTTGATTAATTACTAGATCCACGGAAGAGGAATTGATGGAGGCAAGGAGCAGATTTTAATATTCTGTCAGTGAAGAGTCAGAAACCATGAAAATTTTACTTCAGCCTATATACAGGGCTTTGTAGCAATGCTTTGTCACTGGCATTCAAATTTTAACATTTTCCTAAAACTGCCATGTTAGGGCAATGAAAGAGTAAGCAGCTCCAGCCAAGTATTTTACATTGTGTCTAATAATACAAGAATCTTATTGGGTTTTGAGCAGACAATTGGCTTCGGGCACACCTCTGGTAAAGCAAGAAATGCAACTGTCAAAAACATTTTTCTTTCCACTTAATGTAAATTTTTGTTTCCCAGTTTAAATGATACCTTTGACCTGTCCATTCCACTACCTTGATGGTGTTCTTCATTGAACCAGTGCTTGCCATCAGATACGTTGACTGTCTAGAGATTTGTAGCAAAGAAGGATGTGGCTTTATATACGGTCTTGTATATGTCCACTTTTTTTACATCATGCTAATTGTAAAACTAACCCTAGGTGCAATTCTATCATGCAAGAAATACAGATTAACAGACCCAGAGTGGAATTAGTATTCTTCTCATTCAAAATGCATTAAAAAGGTAAGGAAAAATACAACCTGTTTGTCTCATACTACCAAGGTTGAAGAACTTAAAGAAGATACATGAGGAACAGAAGAAAACATGTAGATGCAGTGGGATATAAAAAAATCTACAAATATGCTCAAGACAATACAGTCATTCAAGAAAAACATGGAAGTCATTTGTGGTCTCAAACAAAGAAATAAAATTTTATTAAAGTTAAATGAAGAAAAAGTTCAAATTCACATATTAAAAGTATTTACTAAATGACACACATGAAAAGAAAACTTACTGTGGTCAAACAGCCTTAAGAAACAAATAATGAAAGTGGATTAGAGGCTTGAGTCCACTAGGCCTAAGGTTTTTTGGAATTCCAGAAAGGAAATCATAGTTCAAGTTTACTTCTAGCCTGTGGAAAACTTCTTGACCACTATGAGTGAAAAAAAACACAAAACAATTTTCATAGGAGTGTAACGGCAAGAGATTTCAAGGGGTCATGTACAAATTTCTTCATGCCACTTGTAGTATGATCTCACTGATATATTCTTACATTCCAGAGCTTGAACAATTATTAAAATACATATATATATAAAAATATAAATATATATGTAGATATGTATACAATATATATATGTATTTATATGTGTATATGTATGTATGTATGTATGTATATATGTATGTATGTATGTATGTATGTATGCATGTATTTTGCAGTTTAGGTAGAGTTCCTGAAAAGAAACAGAAATGAACAGTTGCTCATTTACTTCAGCTAAAATAAAATTAGTATAACTGTGACCAAAAAGAAAGCTTTGTGCAAAGTCTTACACTTAAATACCAAGAATCAAAATCTTTGATCTCTTACTGGATTTGAAGATCTAGACATAATAAAATGTCTATATATCTTAACCTTGGAAACATAAGACAAAATTTAACATCTCATCTTCAACAAAGATGACAAGACTAGATGCCTAGACTTAAGTAAATAAAGCCTTTGACATCGTTTCCCACAGAATTTTCTTGGAGAAATTGACTCCTCTTGTCTTGGTCTGGTGTAGTCTTCTCCCAAGTAACAAGCAATAGGACAAGAGGAAATGGCATCGAGCTGTGACACCAGGGGAGGTTCAGAACGGATCTTAGAAAAAAATTCACCACTAAAACTTGGATCCACTTTCTCTCCTGTTATTCATAACAGCTCCCAGTCTGCTTTTCATAAAGTGTAAATAAATCTGACAACTCAAATTGCTTCAATGTAAAGTATTTTCAAAATGAAAAAAAAAAAAGAAAGCATTATTTGCTTTCTTCAGAATTGGAAGTTCCTGTGCAAGTCTGATATTTCTCAAAAAGATGAAAAGTAGAATGCAAATCATTTTAAGCATACTTTTATTTACCAGAATCATAATCTCACTTCTGCATAGATGCTGATAACAATTTTACTTCTTTTGAAACTATTTTGAGCACGCTTTTCAACTCAACATACTTTTAAAAAATAATAGTGAAGAAATGTTCCTAACAGTAAGATAGAAATTTGTTGTTACCATGAATGAACTGAAAGAAAATAGCTAAAAAGAATCAAGTTATTACAGTTCTCCTAGTAATTTTTAAGATCCCTTTAACATCTATCTTACTGTTAGTAGATTTATCTCACAGCTACATGCCATCAGTTTTACATAGTGATCATTGGTTTTTGAAAAAAACAAAAAAAGCCTACATGAACTATCCATTAATTTTTTCTAAATGTGTTTGAGGTTTTGTCCATTTTTATCACTATTCTCAAACAAATAGACTGACCCATATACAGAACTGAGGAAAAGGCATAGATCCACTTAAATTTTTAAGAAGACACAAAAGATCAGTACAGAATTCTTCATGTGCCCATTTTGCTATGTAACATAGAGTTTTCTACTGTCTGTTGATAGCTAAGGATGTAAGACCAATATAGAGGGTTCATGAAAGACCGTGTGCAACACTGTTGAAGATAATTCATGAACACAAATGACAGGCTCTTTTTTAGGCTGAACAACAGATAGGCAATACAGCTGTTTTTCTTATGCCAAACTTACCTCTGCACGTCTGTCCCTTGTTCCCTCTCACTATTGAAAGATATCATCGTCCATGAGACCTTTCCTTCAAAACAAGAATTAAACTAATGAAGACTGAACAGATTTCCATATTATTACCAGCTGGCCAGAAACGATTTTTTCCAGCAATCTGTTTCAAATAACTGTACTTCCAATTACAACATTTGAGCATAAAATTCCTACTATTTGTCTGGCATCATAACATTGCTATTATAACAGGCTAGACTCTTATACTGAGATCAGCTTTTAACAAGAAAATGTTGCCAATACCTTCTGAATTCTAACATTTTTATAACGAGTTTAAGTTTTCAAGTTAGCTTATTTTTATTTCAAAAGGCAAACTATTATAAAGTGAAAGAAAAGAAGTATTAATATGGTAGTTAACTAGTATAGCTTTCTAGAATTAATTTTGGAGTAAACATATATTGATGCTGTTCCCCAGAAAGATTACGACAGGAGGTACAGTCTTACAAAGATCATTTGTTCTGGGGATACTCAGGCCATTAAGCTGGAAGGCAGGCAGGAGGAGAGGAATGATGGGCCCAAAATTAAAGGGGAAATAGTGAGCTGCTATAGCACTTAGTCACACACAGGTATACCAAGCCAGATGAAATTCACCCACAGCTACTGAGGGAGCTGGCAGAAGGGCTTACTGAGAGACTTCCAATCTTTTATCAGCAGTCCTGGTTGATCAGAGAGATCTCAGGTGATTCAAAATTAGCAAATGTGACACCCATCTACAAGAAGGCCAACTAAGAAGATACAAGCATGTCAGCCTGGCCTTGGAGCTGGTGAAGGCCACGGGAGCAGATCATCTTGAGTACCATTATGTAAAGCGTGATGGACAATCAGTGGATCAGATCAGAAAGCTCAGATCAGAAAGTTCGGCTTTGTGAAAGGCTGGTCCTGACTGACCAGCCTGATCTCTGTGTATGACAGGGTGGTCCACTTAGTAGATGAGGGTGAGTCTGTGGATGTTGTCTGCCTAGACTTGAGTAAATAAAGCCTTTGACATCGTTTCCCACAGAATTTTCTTGGAGAAATTGACTCCTCTTGTCTTGGTCTGGTGTAGTCTTCTCCCAAGTAACAAGCAATAGGACAAGAGGAAATGGCATCGAGCTGTGACACCAGGGGAGGTTCAGAACGGATCTTAGAAAAAAATTCACCACTAAAACTGTTGTCAGACTGTGGAACAGGTTGTCCAGGGAACTGGGTTGAGTCACCATTGCTGGAGCTCTTTAAAAGGTATGCACATGTGATGCATAGTGAAGTGGTGCATTTGGCAGTCCCAGATTTATGGTTAGTCTCAATGTTTTCAAATCAAAATTATAGAATCTATGACTCTATAAATGTTGCAAAGAATTAGGGGGTAAAATTTTTAATTGGTTACTCAGGAACACTTATTTACTCTGCATGTGAGAATAAGGTGTTCTTGTCTCGGAGCCGGACTCCACAGGCAGTTGTACTCTTTTCCAGGTTTGCTCTATTATTTGCACAGGCATAATGGCTCAAAACAGGGTTCCCAAACAACGACATAATAACATGGTCAGTGGCAGAATAGAGACAAGTCATGTATAGAGATCTCTAGTTTTAGACAGAAGCAAATTTTTTCCAATTAACATTCTCAGTTTTTGTCATGTTAGCAACAGACATAATTTATTATAAACTATGTTAACATATATGAATTGCCTATATTACTTCACAGGTATCTTCAGGAATGGTGATATTTTCTGAGAAATGTTGCTATTCTGTCCCAGATTCAAGATTTCCACCTTTAAGCATTCCAGTAAGTCTAATTTAAGGGTCTCGTAAGAGGAGAAACAGACATATGGGTGGATGAAGACACTGTTTCAGACCCTGGTAAGATTAGATACATATGTTCACTTCACTAAGTTGTTAATTTCAGTTCTTTACAGCTCTACTATTGATGAACAGTAAGATTGTGGGACAACTGAGTTTATGATGGCAATTTTTTCAGTCTGAGAAACATTAAGGATAAAACTGCTGTCCTGAATCTGAAATTCTTTCAGCTCTCACCACCCACTCTGTGTGCCAGAATGTGATGAAGATTGATGGACAGCCAGGAAGAGAAATCAGAATGCTTGCAATTTTGAGCAATGCAAAGAAGAATGGGAAATTTTTGCTGTTGAGAGCATCACAAATCCTTCTTTCTACAACTCTTACTGGCCTGAGCAGAACATTGGACCTGTTCAAATTCAAAAGAAAACTTTTATGACTCCATAAGCTAAAACAGAGAAAGAAACTATGCAGAAAGAAAAACTTCTGACATTTAACAGGAAAAAAGTATTCCCCAAAAACAACAAAAAAATTGACCACTTCCTTTGCTCATTCTCCAGTACTCAAAAATAACAACTTTATTTAACAGTCTAAGTAGTGAAGACATCATAAGACAAATCTAATCACAAATTCATGTGTTAAATCAAACCACACATTTTATAGATTAATGCAAACTCCAGACATGCAAATCATCTCTTACCTGTGACTTACTTCAGTCTCCTTTTATATAAAGCAGTATAAAATTAAGATATGAAGAAGAGTTTAAATGGGTGAATTTTCAAGTGGGGGGATTCCAGATTTTCTCAGTCAACTTTCATGAGTATGATAGCCCTCTGAAACCCAGACTCAGCCTTAAAAAAAGCAAAACCTGAAGGAGATATGTGTGTCCAGTGCTAATTAAATACACTGTAGGCAAAACACATCAGAATTAAGGTGTAAAATCCTGCAAGAAGAGTCTGCCCTACTCATTGATTTTGCTAGGTGAAAAACCATGGAAAACCCCTACTGTAAAACTCAGTCTTTCCCCTGAACTAAGTAAAGCCTGTCTTTGAGTGTCTCATTTTAAAATTCAAATGATTTCAGACTCTTACCTGGTCATAACTTTGTGGCAAGCACATTCTCGTAAACTCATCACATAAACTCACCACTTTAATAGCCTACATATTATCAATTCATTAATTCTTGACACAAAATTGCACTGGATAATTTTCCTTAAGAAAACTTTGGTGTGATGATTTGTAGTGGCTAAGACTACTCTGTCTTAATAATATTCTTCTGTAGTTTTATACATGCTTCTCCGTGCTTTTGGGGATTTGCTCACCAAAGGGGGAAAAAAAAAAAAAAAAAGATAACTCTTCTGTTTTCACAAATAAGGAGTTTGAAGAACAGTAAGTTTTCACTTTCTCTCACTTGTCAAAATAAGCTACTGCGTATTTTCCTAGGGACCAGAGATGAAGTGTGACCTTTGTACTTTTATCTCCACCACATACAACAATATAATAGCAACAAACAGCAAGACCAAACAGGTATTAAAACATAATCAGCATCAACTGAGGATATGGTCAATGCTAAAACTCTTCTGGACATATCTGATAAATTTTACATTCCATTGATTAAAATTTTTAAAGGTTATTTGTCATTCCAGGTTTGAATTGTGAGAGACTGAAATGTTACGCTTAATGGTTCTTAACAGGAATAAATGCCTAAATATTTCTGACTAGAGGTGAATAATGCATTCTAAGCTTTGAAAGATGGAGTTGTTTGAAAGAGTAATATAGTGTGTGTTTGACTATGATGAACAGATTCATAAAAGTAACTGATACATCTGTTAAAACTTGCCATGCCAAGGCTAATATAGATATATGTATCTCTTTGTGGCAAAATAATCAGTTAAGTCAGCAAAACCATGCATAAAAGCTAAAAAAATACTTCCCCACTCTTTGTCTATTTTCCAATCACTAAAAATTGGAAAAAAAATCTTGCTGCTTGCCTTCAGTTAACTTGTGCTAACGTACATAATTTTCACCTGTAGTTATGTCAGTGACCTTCAGTGCTTAGGCAATCTGCAATGCATTAAATTTTAGTATTTATCATCACTGTACTCCTGGACATGACAGATTTCTTTTTTAAAAATTAATAATTTAAAAACTTGTTATAAGAGGTTTCAATGTTGAAAAAAATCATTTGTTTTATTTTTCATTATAAAATTTTCTCAAACAGCATTGTTTTATTTTCCTCAGATGATTGGATAGAATTGCATAATGCTTCATAAATATGTGAAAGAATAATCAAGTAACTGTTTTGAATATTTCATAATATAGAGCAAAAGACTTTTCTCTCCATAAACTAACTACCTCTTTCTCCATCTGATGCGTTGAGGCAGGGCCGTTGTTTAGAATATGTTTGTCTGAATGTTTTTAGGATTGTTGGCAGTTTTTTACGACTTCTCAGTAATTGGGAACATCTGACCATTCACAAAACTAACATTTTCTAATATGACATGGCTAGCTAAACTGGATAGACTTTTTTTTTTCTTGAGAGGGCCAGGATTCACTTACTAAACTAGAAGAGGAAGCAGGAAGAGATTGTTTGGCTTGTATTACATCTTTTTATTTTGTTTTTGCAGACAGCATCCTGCTATGGAACTAATGTGAATTAAGCTCAGAATTAAGCTTCTCATCCACAGTTTTCCTTGAAAGTGAGTGAGACATTAAGCCACTTGTAAACCAACATACACTCAAGACGAAGACTATTGCATAGTACTTTCTGTGTGATCAAATCAAAATGTAGTGACACAGTCTTCCCATAAGTATTACAACTAAAATGATCATATAATCACAGAGTTGTACAATGGTGTGGGTTGGAAGGGACCATGGGCAGGTTTGCCACTCACTAGGTCAGGTTGCTCAGGGCCCCATCCAGCCTGCCCAGGATAAGGCACCCACAACCTCACTGAGCAACTAAGAGAGGTACAGATAGCAAAAGACCTAAAGTCTTTGAAAAATATATTGGCCACTAATATCACACAGCCTCTCAAATACTTTGCAAAAATAAACGGAAAACAAGTCTATGAAAACACTAAATATAAAACAATTACCAGATATACAAATACGCTACCTCTCTTCTGCAAGAAAAAATGTCTCTGTTGCTTTCTCAAGACTCATGTTATTCCAAGGACAGGCCAAACTTCTACTACCCTATTTTCTATTCTTTATTCATCTTAGTAATCTTAAGACGACGGTGTGTGTTGGGAAACAGAAATTCCCAAAACACATAACAAGCCTAACACAGTAAGCATAATGCAGAAAACATGCCTCCAAAAAAAGTTGGTATTGATATGTTTCCATAACTGAATGGAAGGGTCAGCAAGAATAAGAACACCGAGTTTTTAATGTAGTGAGTATAGATCTACACTTCAATGAATGATCTGATATGGCCAAAGTTTATCACCTCAAACAGAACAATATGGATTAATCAAGTAGTGCACCTTACTTCCTGGGAAACAGAGCCAGTGACCAGCTAGTTTTGAGTATTGATAGGTGTATAATCCAATTAAAAGTTGTTCCGCCTCCAGGGAAAAAACCATATTTAAGAGAGATACACCTAAAAAAAACCCCTCTTTTCCTGTCCTGTTGCTGCGAGAGAAGCAAGTCCTGTGTTTCTCTCTCTGGTAAGGCTGGGCCCTTGCCCTTTCCCCCCCC
>VZTJ01004195.1:742476-868963 GCA_013397795.1 Orthonyx spaldingii
AAATCTTTTTCTCCTGGGCGGCTGCTAGTTGTGAAACTGAAAACCATAAAAACTGTATTTCTTGTGGAGAAGTCAACATGGTAAAGCAGGAAAAAACTCCTCTCCCTAAATAACTGAAAAAAGACTAATTTAAAAGTGGTAAACTGACTGAAAATCAAAGTGTTGTTTTTTGTATTGTCATAGAAAAAAATAAAGAAGTAGGAAGAGCAAAAGTGTTCTGACGGGTTTGTTCTGGTTCTTAATTTTTTTTCTTCCTTTTAAGTCTGTTAATAAACTTTCTTTATATTCTTTAAAGTTTGAGCCTGCTTTACCTACTCCTAATCCTTATCTCACAACAAAATTAAATAAAATCTGGTAAGTGTACTGGCGTTTAGCCAAAAAACTCAAGTGAACAAACTCAAACCACTACATGAAATTAGGCCTTCTTACGAGGTCAGAAGCAATAAGAACAAAAATACAAAATAACAACATTTCAAAAAATGCTTAACTTGAACAATTTTAGTCAACATCATTAATTTCTCCTCAGCATGCTTTGCATACTTCAGCTATTAAAAACCCAAACAAACTTAACTCAGTTTCTAATTCAAGTCCATTGATTTAGAAACTGAGTTACTCTTCTTACATTTAAGTTATTTTACTTGTTTCATATTTCTAGAATTTTTTTCGCATTTGCCATGTGATTAAGTTGCTTGGAAATTAATTAATAATAAATTATAAGGGATGGTTCATATGAAGCATATACATCAGCAGTTTTCTGACGACAGTGGTATGCCACTGAAAATGTCTTTAACATTCTTTTCACTGAATCAGCCAAAGTATTATTAACATTTCCCATATTTATGTAAATAATATAAATAGCTGGGAAAAGGACTTTATGATTAACATTTCTTTAAAACAAAATGAAATCTGAATGGCAGTATTAATGTGCACTACATACTCTGCAATTTAACAAGCAATGATCCATTACACTGTTGTAATCTTTACAGATTATACTTCAGTAATATAAATGCGAGTAAAGTAATTTTTGTTAACACCATGATTTTAATAAAAAAAATTAAATTTTCTTTTCTCATCATATTTTAGCTTAGGGCATGTTTCCCTTAAAATATATGTATATATAGCCAACACCAACAAAAAGTATCAATGTCCAAACTGAAGACATCAGACAATCAATATGTTGCGAATTATACTTGAAAACTGTGAGGGAACAGAGCATGTACTGACAACTGAAAGCATGGTAGTTTTCTTTGCTGTCCACAGAAAGATCTTCCAGGACTTCAATAATGATATTATCAGAAAAATCAGACAAGGAACAAGAGGACAAAGAATAAAGTATTTTTGCATTACCCATGAAAGTGCAGTCTATCTTCTCCAGTACCACCAATGTTTTCCTTCCTCTTTCAGTTTTTTCTTAATTCACCTCCCTCTACCCTAGATACAATCTAGTAAAGTATCTTCTTTGAAATAGATTTAAACATTTTCCCCTTCAGTGCTGTGCACACTTACATATTACTTTTTACAGTGTTGCATCCATATCACAGTTGCAAGTAGTTGAAGAATTTACTGAATTACTACATATATGTGAAGTATTTAATTATACAGACATCTAGACAGGTAGTGATGTATTCAACCTTAGCCCACAAACCATGAATAGAAAACAGATCCTGTCATTAACGGTTACATACCTCTCACAGAAGAAAACAGTTCCTAACACAACAAATTTTTCATATTTCACATAACTATTGTGATTCTTTAATAAAATGCAGGAAACTGAGGAAAGGGAAGATGGTAATGAACCTATCAAAATGGTTATTTTTAATGCAATCCATTTGAAATTTGAAATATGATGGTTCATACAAAAGCAACACGACAATAAGGCTTAAAAAGATGCATTTCTAGAAGTATATAATTCTGTAACAAAGATAAATTAATAGCTCACAAATTTGAAGAAAAATTCCATGCTGACTCCAGTTTGTATCTATGACTGGACAGTAACACCCTCTAGTTTTAATATTCTATAAAGAACATAGAAGCCCATAACTAAGGACTTAGCACAAGTATCTACAACTACCTGATACAGATTCAGGATATTATGCAGTTAAGTTACTATCATTTTTCCTAAAACATTCCTGTCAGTAACTCTAATAAATAACAATGAATGTTGGGATTATAGGAAAAATCTGCACAGACAGCTAGTTAAAGAAAATGATTATTGCAAATGCCATGGAATCTCATAAGAAATTCTCTGATGTCTTCTACAATGTAGAATGTGATAGTAAGACTGACAAATATATCTAGAATCCATGACCTGTCTACTAACCCAAATAAAACTTTATCTAACAGGTAAAAATAAAATTCAGACGTTTTTATTGAAAATCATAGAAGTTACTGATCTCTGCCCAAAAAAGCCTCTATGCTCAATTGCTCTTCAAACCTACACTCAATTCTAGTGAGCTTCACACAAGGAAATCTGCTGAAAAACTTGCAGATAGATTAACAGATATAGGAAATAAAAACTTTTGATAAAGAAGATAATTTTGTTTAAAATAAGTTAAATGCTATAAGTAAGAATGTCTCACGAAATTTTTCTGATACTTTGACTCAATTCTGAAGATCAAAAAACCATGAAATTCCAGCTTGTATCTTCACAGATAACTATATAGAAAAATAGAGGAAAGGGCTCCTTGAGGCACATTAAGGTAGTTCTTGTCAGTGGTATTTTAATTAGGGCTACTTGACCTGGAAAAAATAAGGCAATTTAAGAAGTGGAAAAGAATAAAGTATTCACTGAATTTTCAAACTATAGAACTGATCACAGAGAAATCTTTACTAGATATGAATAGTGTTGCTATAGTTGCTGAATCACTTATTTAGAACACACTGAAATATTTCTTACACAGTTTTAATCTAGCAAGTTTTCAACAAGGGGTGAAATATGCAATAAAGTTCATTCAAACCTACTTACCTATGACCTTTAGAACAAGTGATAGCAAATGTCACTGTCTGGCAATAGAAAATGTAGATTTAAATAGGTTAAACACCAGTCTGCTACAGAATGAAATCTAGTTCCTTAGTCAGCATAGAAATGTAAGATGCTAAGATTTAAGCACATATTCAGTAGAGAAACAGTATTCCTTTCTATTTATGAAAAGGTCCTAAAATACAGAAACAAGAAAGTGCACAGTATTGACATACAGGTAACTAATCTCATTTGTCCTTATATGATTCAAGTCTCCAATAATGAATAAAAAATATATAAAGTACAAGTTTGTAAAACTTTAGCAAATTCTATGCCATTACCGAGGCTATGAAGATATGATGATCACATGGAATCTTAGACAACTAAAAAAAATATACACAGTGGAGTTTTTACCAAGACACTGATCAGGTCGGTATCAATTGAATGTGATATTGATAAAATAAGACATTTACACTAAGAACTGTATGAACATTTTACTTCAAAAATCAACAGAAACTGTGTTCATTATCTCAAAAAAGTTCCTTTTGTGTAACTGTCTGTCTTAAACATAGAGATTTCATTTTCAGAGCATGAAGGAATGTGACAAGGAAGGCTAAGGTCTCTTTGGAATTAAATCTGGTAAAGGATGTCAAGAACATTGTGGTAGTAAAAGGAAGACTAGGGAAAATGTGGATCTGATGTGGAATGAGGTAGGTGTCCTGATGACAAAAGACACAGAGAAGGAGGGAATACTAAATGCCTTTTACAGTTTAGTCTTTACTCCTAAGGGCAGGCCTCGGAGATTCCCAGATCCCTGGATCTTTGGAAGCAAGAGCATCAAAACAGATTGCCCAGAGAGGCTGTGAATCTCTTTCTCTAGAGACATTCAAAATCCACCTAGATGTGATTCTGTGCAACCTGTTCTACCTGAATCTGGGTTAGCAGGGGAGTTGGACTAGATGATCTCCAGAGGTCTTGTCTAACCTCAACCATTCTGTGATTCATCCTATATTTAAGCTATATTTGCCCATTAAGAAAAATACTTTGGGAGTAGGTTTCAATTTTTTCCCCCAAAAGTCTCTGCATTCTAACAGTGTTCAGAAGATAATTCTTACCCATTATTTACAACCTTAACTACAAAAATTACAAGGCAGAGGTTAAGAGATTATCTAGGTTTACAGTTAATGCTTAGGCATGGGTCCACAGTGCAAGTGTGATGTTGCACAGTAAACAGCTCATGTAGGATCACACAGCTAGGTGGCAATTTCTTATTCCACGTTAGGTCACACAGCACAAGAAATAAAAGGGACTTCTGCTGTGTTTGTAAACCAAAACAGCTACAAAAGAGTAATGGCAGATCTTAGTTCTACAGTAGCCTGAAAACTGTCATTCAGTCATGTAATAGAAGATTACTAGCCATGGTATCTGTTTTATAAAAATGCAGAGAGAGAAAAAGAGCAGTAACAGATGAAGTTTGAATTGAAAACACTGAAATACTACAGGCAAAAATCAGATTCCCAAAAGTTGAAATAGGAATTTCGCCATCTAAGTGTATGTTGGAGCTCTCAAGTTCAAGAAACACTCAGACCTCCAAATTCCTATTTCTACTTTTAGGACTCTGCAGTTTCAATGTTTATAAAGTTTGTAAAGGAAATGTAAGTGTCTAAAAGGGAAATTTGAAAATTATACAAAGATGACTATGCTGTAAACATAATATACTGTTATAATAAATCATATATTATTAAAATGACATGACTATTAAAACACCGGGGTTAAGATATTATATAATCAAAATAATTTGAGGTTTTCTCTGAAATTCAATGACCAAAGTTTTTATAAAAAATCATTTCTTTCACTCTTGTTAACTTTAAATGTCAGGAATTTTATAGGCATAAAACAAATCCATGTATGATAGAGAGATTCTTCCAAATAAGGTCTGACGTCCATTTCTGAAAGTATTTTTGCTACATTTGAAAAGAGTGGCTGGAATAAATGAGAGAAGCTGAATGTGTGGTCTGCTACTACTTACTTGCTCAACAAACCTTGAGCAAACTGAACACACTCCATTCTGATTATAAAGACGAAATGCTTTCTTCAAAGACAGTTGGATTTCTTCAAGCTTACAATCTGTCTGTTGCAGAAAACAGGGACAATATTTTCCCAGCCATAGCATAATCTTCCTCATCCATCATAAGTCATTTTCAGGCAGGCATATGTGTTCAAGCACAAGTTTCTTGTATTAAAATGAGAATGATAGGGATCAGTGCAATATCACTCTAGAGCAGCCAACACCTGAGAGGAGAGATGAAGGACTGATTTTTTTTGTAGTTCTAATACTTTCTATGGTATTTTCCATAGACATATGAATATTATAATGTTATTGTTTATAAGATAACCAATAAGCAAAGGCAATACACAATAATTCATCATCTATCACATTGAATTATTTACATAGAAAATATGTGCTAGCATCAATATATTTACAGATAATATATTTAGAGTACAGATAATCAGAGGTCTGAAGAAAATAATTACCTTAAAGAAAAAGCAGTAGTTTTAACTTAAAAAAACAACTCAAGGTAATAGCACTGTCATTTACAGGATTTCTGCATCTTAGAAGTGTAAAGTCATTTATAGCACAAACTCACTAACTAAACATTGAGAAGAGGCAGAAGCAAAGAACTGGATGCTGTATTACCCAAATACAGAAAGTTGTAGTTGCTTTTCTATTTCTTATGATGCAGCTGACAACTGTCCAAAAAACAGTTCTGATCAAGATCAGTCCCAGAAACCAACTCTAGTACACAGTTAATAGTCTTTAAAATAACAAATATCATCCCAACACATTTACATTTGTTTCCCAAAACTGCTGTTAATTTAATGACTGCAACATTAACACATACATTTAAAATAACCTGTGAGTGTCTAAATCTAGAGAATATTTACTACTGCATACTGCTGGATTTGCGTATTTTCAAGGCATTTTGTTGTCCTTGGTTAAATACACATTTTTAAAATGTGTATGTGTAACTTTTTTTCCCACATATGATCTGCCAAAGTATACACAGTGACAATATATATTTTACCTGTTCTGGCATTAACAATTCCCTTAATGTTTACCTACAAAAATGATATAGATTTTATTCAAGGCACTGCATTTTTTGCTGATGTTTCAATCTTTTTTTCCTTCCTTTTAACTTATCCTAAATATTCTGGGACAGGTTAACTTTGATGCATGCATTCTGGGACAGGTTAACTTTGATGCATGCATTCACCTAATGTAAGTTATTTTATACAGAACATTAATCATTGTGACTGCAAAATTAGCCTTATTATATAGCCATTTAAGTGTCTAAAAATAGCACTGTGGTCAGAGTGCTTTTAAAACAGAAGTAGATAGAGAAATACAAAAGCACAGAAGGTAAGTTCAGAAATTTTTAATGTTTTAAATAAATATTAAAATGTCCTTATCATAAGCGGAAGTTTATCCATGCAACCAGTTCACAAAGGCATTCACACAATAGTCCACTCTCTGTACTATTCCACTCATGATTCCTTGTATCTGACTTTCTTCATACTTAATTTTTCATCTTTCCCTTCAAGTTCCTTTTAGTCCAACTTAAGAATATTCTCCTCTTTTGTTTTTTTCTTCCTCTTCCTGCATTCCCCAGCATCTGTCTCCAATCAACAGAAACCATCAAGCGTCCCCTTAGTCAGTTCACACACAACACCAAACTGGGCAGTTGTGTTGATCTGCTGGAGGGTAGAAAGCTCTCCAGAGGGATCCAGACAGGCTGGATTGATGGGCTCGGGCCAGTTGTATGAAGAGACCTTCAAGATCTGCTAATCCTGACAACCCTGCCATGGGCAGGGATACCTTCCATGAGAAGTTGTTTCTGCCACACCTCTCCTCTTTACGGGGGGTGACGCCTCACATTCTTCTGTACTTCAGCATGTGTCCTTTCCACGGACTGTAGTCCTTCAGCACCATAATGGTCCAGCGTGGGACCCTCATGGGAGTCATTACTATATGCCCTATTTTAATTCTTAGATACAGAGGTTCTCTCTTTCCTGTGCGTAACAAAAAAGGTGTCAGGCAGTCTGAAGTCACAATATTTCAAACTATAGTTATGAAAAATGCAGTGATAGCGTACCCATTGAAATTATCTATGCCTTGTTTTGTAGAAGGAATCAACAGAAAAACCTTTTGAGTTCAAAAAGTAATTAGCAGAAGTCCTAAAAAGTGATATATATGTACAGTCTTTTATTTTTAAAGTGGTGTGAATTATGATCATGAATGGTGACTCTGCTTCATAAGGAGGATCATAGCAAACAAGAATCACTGAGTCTAAAAGAGAGCTATCAGCTTTATCAAAGCAGGTTACTCTTAGAACATATAATGTGATTAATCACAAAATACTTGTGATTCGGCATTTTTTAACCTGTAACTTTGCATAACTCTGAGTTATTTTACACCATGTAAATAAGATATGTATCTCCGATAAATTATAAAATCCTAATTCCTTTAAACAGGAAGCTGTGAATGTGTGTAGCAACGCATACACAATTAGTTCTTCACCATTCATAAAATTATGCTACATACCATTAGAATAGTAACTGTTACAGTGAAAATACTTCTGTGCAAAATAATAGGGTTGAGGATATTATGATAAAACAAATGTACAGTTTTAATTTCAGCAAAGTTAAATAAAATGACCAATAGACCTCAGAACTCAAATATATGTGCAAAAATAAACAGATGTAAACACATTTGTCTTCTAAAAGAGAATTTACTAAAACAGTCATAATATCCCCAAATTTTAGCTAAATTTGTCTATTAGTTTTAATTTCTCTATTTGGAAATAATTTTTAAAAGGAAGATTCAAAACAAATAAAAGTGAAAACTCGATGCCAGCTGTGAAATAGATCAATCATTATTCTTGCAGGACAAAATAATCCACAAACCTGAAGGCTAAGTATGTGTGTATTTCCATACATGTGTCAGAGAAGAAATAGTCAACATTAAATCCAAGAGAAATTGCATTTCTTTTGTTCTTCAAAACTTCTGCTAATGAATAACATTGAGAAGCATTTCTCTGTGAGTTAGATCACTCATGTTTTCACTGAAATTATCAGCCATGGGAAACTTGTTATTTAAACTGTGAATTGCTATCCTTCTTCCCCCTCTTAACTTCTCCCTTTTAATCTCTTTATCTTATTACTCCCCTTTTAAAAGAAGAGCAATTAGTCATGTCAAGGAGAGAGTACATATCACAAAAACTTCTGTGATACAAAACTATGAAATTAGTTAAACTCAGAAACTACACTAGTTGAAAGGATCATTATACATAGTCCTAAATAGATAACTATAATTATAATAGGATATTCTTCACAAATAAAATACAGGTGATGATATCTAGAATTATGAAGAAGAATACAAATTATGATGAAGAATGAATAGCAGTACCTCTATTAAAGGTAGTATTTAAAGACATAAAGTTTCCTAGCACTTCTTGACCAAAATTTAACACACATTTTTTATGATGTTTTATTGTATACCTCCTGAAGTCTGAAAGAAGCAAAAAAAATCATTGTTTCCACAGGAAAAAATCTTATAACTTAATATACAAAGAGATTTGAGGCCTCTGCTCATTTTAAAGGTAAAAAAGAATCATACAAAAGACAGGGCTTGGGAGTTTGAGCTTTACTGCACCTGAAACCACATCCTAAGGAATAGAAACACAATAAAAAGATTGAAGAATATAAAATGACACAACATGTCTCATTCAAACACTTTTATATTCATGGTAAAACTAAAGAAAATATAAAATTGAGTTGAATTAATGTCTTTCCAAGATTAAACCAATCATTATCAAAGGGGATTATTTCTGTTCAAAAACATGTGTTTTACCACTAGTAACAACTATTTCACTTGAGAACTATATCTTGATCAGAACTGTACCAATTCCTAGAAGAGATGTAAATATTGATCTTACTAAATTCTGACTGAAAAATCTTACAATACACATCAGAACAGGGCAGAAAATATTTACAGTTAACTTTAAAAAGACAGTGACAATAATATCACTCAGGACAGAAATCAAAATGTATTGTTGAAACAAGAAAAACTCTATTGTAGAACCTACACCTAACAATACTTAACAGTACTTTATCTACAGGGACAGGTGTCCTAGGAATTAAGTATAATGGAGTTAGTCTTTCAAAAACACCTCTAGTAATTAAAGAAATTTAAGCAATAAATAAAATCTACATAAAATATAAATTTCCTACAGTCTACAGTCACCATGATTCCTTCAAAATCAATTTCCAATATACAGAAAAGTGAAACCAAATATTTAATATTTAGCAGCAGAGAAGGTAGAGAGGCTAATCTCACCTAACTTCAGAATTTTTACATCCAAATTCAGCACCAACAAGGGATGAAATGTTTTATGGGGGAGGAGGAGAGGTAAAATAATTGTAAATGATTCATTTCAACCTAAGAAAGACACCTAGGGTGAGAGGAAACAGTCTTAGCAAAAACTACCATCTCCACACTCATCAAAAGACAGTTTTGATAACTAGATCATTTGCAGATGTCTAGATAGTACTCTTTCATCTTAGTTACAAAATTTTACAAAAGTGAATGAAAAACTATTATAACTGCATGGTCACAGGAGTTTCACAACCTTAAGATAAGCCATAATGAAACAAAAACAATTCAAAACTAACTTCTGAAAAGAAAAATAGAAAGCAGGAAGTGGTGAATTTGCAGACAAGAGAAGTATCTTAAGTCTATAAAGTGTGGTTGCAAAGTAAAGATCCTTACATCTACTGAAGATTTCAACACAGGGCCCTCAAAACCAGACATCTTCCATCATTCTAATGCAGAGTAGTATTAAAAAAATCCCAAAAGGTATTTTTGGTAGGTAGTCTTGTAACAGGCGCAGTTAAAAATAGGATAGAAATAACACAGTAACACAGTAGATATGATAAAATATTGGATGTTCTTGCCTTAATGAACTTGAGCAATTCATTTAAGAAGACAGCATAAAGAGATAACAGTCAGAGAAAATCTAAATAAACAGGGATTTAAGAGTTTCACTTCAAAACTACATCTGTGTATTAGTTTAGAAAAGAGAAAATATATTCCCCTAGAAGCAGAACTCCTAAATAAAGATATATAAAAAAGATCAATAGACTGTCCCCGAATCTGATGGTTTGCATCCTTGAATTATGCATTACTGCCTGCAAGCCATACCTTCAATCTGCATTGCAATCATTAAAATAATCATTTTGTATTAGGTTTGAGGTGATGGAATTGAAGCTCCACTTTTTCCCTCCTACAGATCTAACAACCCCCTTATCCAATGTCTGCATCAGCATTTAACTATTTTTCAGAACTTTCATTTGATATTTTACTGGTGGCAATATTCAAGAAATAACAATCTGCATCACTCTTTGCAATACCAATATGAGATCTCAAAAGAGCCATCAGGGAAGAGATCAAGCTGCCCTACCTCTCAGATATGTTTTATCAGTCTGTATTAAGATGAGCAAAGACAATATTGTAGCAGTTTATCCTCATTTAACATTTGGAAAATTGATTGATTTTCTTACTCCTCACAGCCATATGGATTAGAAAGCCATTTATTTCTCTTTGTTATGAAAACACAATCTGAAGCTGAAGTATGTAGCAAATTCAAAAAGCAGTATAATTATACAACAAGTAAAACACTGCATAATCTCATTATACCATAGATGGGTTTTGACAGTAAGAGTGACAAGAACATTTTGAATTAAAAGTCAACAAAATCAAAATGCATAAAATGAAAAACATTTTAACATAATGTTAAACTGCAGCAAGAAATAACTGAAGTCTAAGGCTTAGAAAAACTTAGAAATTAATCGGCTCTATGCATGGAGAACAGAATTCACTTGACAAGCTACAATAATATAACACAAGTTCCAATATTACTGCTCTAGTCCAAGGAAACTCTGCTAACTGGGACCAAGGAAGATGCAACCCTTTTCTAAAACCATATAATCCACTTTTGCATGTAGACTTTAGACATCATCTCTCTGGTATTGTATCCTTTGCTCTCATTAAAATTCATGCAAAAAGAAAGTGATGATCTTATTAATGGCTTATTAATTATCATTATTTGTTACAAAGTTAGTCTGAGATAAACAGACTAGAGCATCCTAAACTCGTCTCTGTTGATGACCGAATCTTAAATACTCCTTACTTTTTTTTTTTTTTTAATAGACTGGGATTTGGTTGGTTAAGATTTTCATTTCTTTGGTTGCTTCATTTTATTCTTACAATCAGTTTACGTGTTCCAGAAAAAATAAAGCCAAGTTTCATGAACTGGGATCAATACTTTTGGGAAAAGAACTTTGCCGTACACAGCAAGACAAAAGAGAATTTGTAGCACATTTTTAATCCTCAGAATAATTCCTTGTGTCTTAATGGAGTAATGCTAAGGCAGTACAGATTTTTGATGTTTGTTTGCTTTTTACTTGTTGTCTTTCATCTTTTCAAGAGCTAAATTGCTTTGCATATTTAATTACCTAAACACTTTTAGTATAGTTCTTCATATTCTACAGCTTTGCTTAGACTTGCAACTACTGTAGTAAGTCGCCTTAAAATCTTCTGCAGAAACTTAGTTCTCATCATTGAAAGAACATACCCAAATGCTTTCCTCTTGACGATACTGCTTCCAGTTTCGCCCACTGTCACTGAACATCAGAAGGTAGCTTGTTACCCAGTCTGAGCTCCCATAACCACCTTGAGTAGCAACAGCAGTAATTTCAGTTCTTTCACCAAGATCAATCTGAAGCCATTGATATTTATTGGACACAAGTGGAGACCAGCCACCAGCACCTTAAAAAGAATGAAAAAGAGTGAAATGTATTCCTAAAAATAAGCAAGCTAGCACAAAAGTTGTATATGCAAAAATAAATTAATTCATTTCAGTAACATTATCAAATGACAATGTCCTTCTCCAAGGTAGGGGTTTCAAACTCAATGATTGTTAAACTTTCCAACTCAAACAATTCTATAATTCTCTGATTCTAATTCAAAATATAGTTGTATCAAAACTATTTTGGTATTATTTAGCAAGTATTCTGAAAATTTATACTAGATTACTAGACATTTGTAATCAAATATAACATTATAAATTATTATTAGGAATTGATTCACACCCGTTTTTCTGTCTCTAAATGCTACAACAAATTTTACGGAGTAATTTTTACCAACTAGACTCTTCAAGTAAAAAAGTCTGAATTTTGTCTTTTTATTTTATACAGCTCTATTTCATTTTATGTAGACTAGAAGATTTCCAGAGGTCCTGTCCAACCTCAATGATTCTGCATGATTCTGTTCTTTGAGTCCTGGATCTATAAATTTGCATATGAAGCGGCAAAGCACAGTTAGATGGCAAATTTGCACATGTTCCTTAAAACGACCAAGAAATTTGTAAGCACAATGGTAAGACAGTATGAGGTATAAACATGTAGTTTCAATCACAGTTGCACCAGTCTGCAATGAAAAAATTTCACCCAAAACATAGAACCACACTCCTCCAGTATTTTAATTAATCAGAAAGATATTAAAAGGAAGAAATCATATCAATTTAGTGCTCCTTTGTCTTCCTTTGGTTTTATTTACCCAAATCATGCTAGTAGCTTGCCTGTAAAGATGGGTGGAAAAGGTAAATCTTGTAAAAAAAAGCGTTGATTTATGTAACTGCATTGCAAAATATGCAACTATTCAGACATAGCATCTGGTGAGTTTTATTAGAGAATGGTGTGATAAAAATTAAAAAATATCCATTATTTAAGGACAGATTTAGATCTAATTCAGAAAAATACAATGTAAGAGGCACCTTGAAAAGTTCTTAAAGCATGCATGGACAGAAACAGAACAGAAATACCTAATTTCCACAACAATCAGTTAGCTACAATCCAATTTTATGCTTGTGTAGATTTCAAGATGTCAAGAGAAAAATTCACAGCTAAATGTTACATGTTGTTTAATTCTTTTTAGAGTCATGAGTCAAGTTCTTAACATGACCTCTCTAGAAAAGAAAAAGAAAAAAGAAATTTTACTTCGGGATGTAAAACTGTTACTTAAATATAAAATGGTGGGAAATCATACAGGTATTCATGAATCACAAAAAGTGAGGTCCATTCCACAAAGCCAAGTAGTGGGAACTGAGAGAAAAACATAAAATTGCATGTAGGTAACAATTCCTTTTTTCACACATTTATGAGCTAATTAAATGTAACCAAATAAAAACTATGAAGTAAATACTGTGTATATTTTTCCCCTCTTTATCTAAATCAGAATTTAGAATTGTTTGTAAATCTGTGATTTCAGTGGCTGCATCTCAATAACTCTCATGCAGATTACAAAGCCTTACTTTATGACCATGTCATTTCATCTTTTAGTGTTTTCAAACAAGAAAACTGTGAACAGCCAGCATGGGAGGTTAAACAAGGGTCCTCACACCCATAAGCAGAATGGTCCACTTTCACATCATATACTGTATCTGTGACACACACCACATAAGTCTTAACTACCAACTTGACTACCACATCCTCAGTTCATGCCCTAACACTTACAGGCACAGCAACATCCTGCAGTGCTGTGGTATCCAAAGCCTTGTTAGAATTATGTGTCATCCTGCTAAGTTTGGCGACATTTTTGAACTCTTCCCTTGAAAGGTGGGGTTCAATTTTAGTCAACAGGAATAGTCTGGCAGATTGTGCTGAGTACATAATTTGTAAATCCCTTCTGTAACAAAACATCTTCATTTGGTGACTGCAGAACTTTATTCAAAATGAAGTGATGGAAATCAGAAAGATGTAAAAAAAAATGCCTGAAAAGCAGTCTGGCAGTACTACTTGTTGCCAGCCTGAGGTAAGTATTCCTGTCTTTAGTACTGTATTTTCCAGAAGTTTTTGCAAGGCATGCCACCAGGCAGCCTATACCCCCTCACCATGCTGCACTACATCCTATGGAGAGAAGAGAAAGAAACACAGATACACAGTGTTCTAATGTCAGGGCTATTTAATTTGAGGGATTACAGTAAAGATGCAGTCCCAGAAGTTATCTATCAACCCTGTACTGACCAATGCAACATAAGACCCATAAAGAATAACCACCAAACAGAAGCAGCATGATGTCTGCAACAGCCTGTATGAAGCCACAGCCTGGACCACCAGGCAGAAGTTGCAACATGTTTCCTGAAGCACCACGACACTGGTTCACATGACGCTTTTATCTGTCAAAGGCTCCTCATGAGTTCTCCTGTCTGACTTTCCAGCAGCCAGCTGTCCTCTCAGCATCTGACTGCCACCTGAAGCATCACAGATATGAAATATTTGCCCAGTCCTGCAGGAAACACTAGTAGAGCATGTTAGCTTCTCACCCAGCACTCTTTACAGTGTGTTCTGTCCTGGCAGCAAGATTAATGAGTGTACCAAGTTGGAGTCACTTTTGGCCATAGCTTGCATCTGTGCATGGTGATGCACAGAAGTTGGCTGCATAACAGATGTCAAAAGGATCTTGTTTGTCAGATTTCATGTTGCATGGTCTACATTTTTCTGGGAAAATCTGGAGAGGTCCTAAAGAGAGTCTTGCAGGGATGCAGATACCACAAATATTAAACAAGACTGTGCCAAAGTGTATGAACACACAGGGATAGACTAAGATTTACAGGAATGCAATTTTGTCATCTCTAAACTTCCTGAATTATTGACTTTGAAGTCTTCACCTTATTTCTTTCTCTTTTTTTTTGTCAGTGTCTTTTATGTAAAGCATACATTTTCTTCAATTACATCTGAATATATGCTCTACAGTGACTGATGAAACATCTCTTCTTGTGAACTAACAGAAAATCAGAAAAATAATTTTCAAGGGGGAAACCTGTATCTAGAGTTCCTTTTTCTGAACTTTATCTCAGGAGGTGTTTAGCCCTTTTTATTTTCCACTCTCTCTTGCCAATATGGAGATTATTTGTATGCAACATACCAAAAATATACATTCAAGCTGCCCAGGCGTTCAAGTTTCACGCTTTATTTCTGTAAAGAAACCCCAGTATTACACAGTTCCTTTTTATGGCGAACATGCTGACTTAAAGTTGAACACACAGATATTTAATAAAATCTTTTTATTTCACTTATTATTTCTATAATTTTTTTTTTAAATACCAGTGCTTCTAAAATGTTTGTACACGTGTGGTGTAACTTCTTAAAAGTACATTATTTTACTGAACACGTTTAGCAACCTTATACTTTTTCTGAAGTACTAACTCATTTTCTTAACTCATGAATCTCTGTCTTTCAATTCTATTTTAGTAAGAACTTGCCAGCTTTAATTGTTGGCTCATAAGTAAAGGGGTAATCTATGGTTACTGGGAGGCTTGGTTCATTCAGCCTAGCAGCAATTAAATCAAAGTTGAGAGTTTCCATCATTCACTTATACGTGCTAATTGATAAACAGTCTCCTTCATTTTACGTGATATTCGTCAGTAAATTGATTATTAAATGAAAATTACTAATCCTTTGATTTTTTAATTCATTAAAATGGATTAATCTGTGCTAGGTTCAAAATCTAAGCAATCATGCATCTTTCATATTTCAGATTTTGCCTATGAAATTCCATTATTCTTGATTTCTGATTCTACAACATTATAACATTTATTTTCAAGTCAGTTAAATGAAATATATTGGAGTTTCCTCACACATTCACTCCAAGCAATGTACAGTGCTCTTCTGCAGAAGTTATACAAGGAGGGGCCATTCATTCATTTAGTCAGCAATTTCTTCATCACTACAACTGCCAAACTATAAACAAGATTGCAGCCTGTAATCTGTCCTAGATTTGTGCACTAAACTTCTAGGACAAGACTTGCTTTCTTTCAGATACCCTATATTTCTAGACTTCCATTTTTATATGGACTTATACTACTTCATATGTAGTTTAAATCCTATTATATTACCTTTCTTGCTTCTGTAGGTTAAGTATCCTCTGCCCTCTCTAATGACCATCACTATAAACACTGAATGGGTATTATTTCATTATCCTGGTTCCTGTCTGCTAGGATATGTGTTTAAAGAGCATGTATTTTCATATTTCCTTAGCTTCACTGGGCTGACACTATCATTATCACTAACATTAAAAATAGAAAAAAAATGTCAGCAAAGTTAGCAAATAGCTACAAAAGAACTAAACTACAAATGACTGAAGAGAAGGTCCAAAAACTCAAATCCAGGGTAGAAAATACCTGGGTATTGCTACAGTGGACTTGGAGGGCTATATTGGGTTTAAAACTTTTAACTCTGCTGGCAGAAAATTTATTAAGTGATGCTTAAGCTTTTCAAACTTGCCCTCTGTAGTTATCAGTCTGCCAGGCTACTTTTGCTTCATTTTAAAAATTCTGAACTATGTAGAATAGACTGATTTAAAGATTGCCCCTTTGTATGAACAGCACCCCACTTTTTGGTTATCTCTCTCTATGACTACCATCGCCTCTGTTTTTATGTAAACCACAAAACAGTTCACACTCATATAAGCCTTGACATCTGCTTCTTCATATGCAGTTTATTAGATCATTTAGCCAGCACCAGTATTTGTACCACTTTTAAATTCGGTCAATTTTTTGTGTATTTAATCGCAATAATTGCAAGAATTGTATATTAGCAAAAGTTCAGGTCTAAAACTAACACACATCAGAAAGGATGCTTTCCTTTGATTAATCAAACTGTGTATTTCCCACATGGATCATTTAACAGACGCTGATTTTAATTTCAAGTCAATAAAGTTGCACCAGGGATGAATTTGCCTGCACTTATTACAAAGCAGATTTTCTGCGTGCAAGTAATTGACAACTGAGTCTTCTAAGATTTTAAAAGTCAAATGAACTATTTCATTTCTTAGGCTGAAAGACATCCTCTTTCACAAACTGAGAATTACAAAACTGTAGGCTTATACTTAGACAAACACTACAAGGATTCTGTTCTTTATTGATAGATAATAGAGGTGGGGCAATATCTGATAAATGGTGCTGATGCATTGCTAGCAGGTGATAACCCTCTTGGCTCCTTAGAAAAGTGTCTAGAGTAATACTACTGCTGTGACAAAACCCTTGTCTTTTACATTTTAGTTCTCCTATGTTTGAATGAGGCAATTCAAGAAATAGAGCTCATACAATTAGAAATCCCCATGTATAGCCTACCAAAGTGCAAGAAAAGCAATTATCAGGAAGAACCTAAATAGCCAGATATGTCAAGGAGCATAAATCACAACTTGGCCCATTTTTCAGAAATGCCATGTGAAAGCTATCACAGCAATGCTGTTCTGAACCATATTTCAGTCATACAAGATATGGACATAAGCCTCAAAATTTGAAACCAGGGATAAACTGTGGCAAATAAACTTGAAAAGAGATGTGGGACCTTGAGCTGTGAATAAGAAATACTGGACACAGAATCATTTTTTTAACATGGATTGAAGGAAGGTGAGAGGGACAGCAAGATCAGAACCCAGTTCTGCAGTCACTGCTTCATGTGTAAAATGAACAGCTGCTCATCTTTTGCCTTTGATCTGCAGCAGGATGCTCTGCCTAAGCTGGAATAAACAGCTCAAACTTTACCATATTTGCAAAAGTTATCGATTATAGATGGAGAGGAGGGGTTACACTCTTTTTGTTATTAAAGGACAGTGAGGCCAGCCTGACGCATCAATCCCAAAGCTAAACATCCTAAGGATGTGAAGAGCAACATTTCCATACAGAAACTTGCACCAGTGAGGATGCAGCATACAGAGATCCTTATAAAGGAATCAGCAAGTGATAACACATAATTTATCTAGAGGTGCTAAACTAAAGGCTGTTGAGCTGACACAGATGGCTTGAAACATGAACGGACAGCCAATCACTTTATAGTTTGAAAGTTCCGTTCTACTTTTTATAGCAGGGACTTAACAACATACTCGTTCTAGGAGTGCATTGAAGATTCCTCCCTTGAGTACGGACACCTCCTCAAGGTTACTCCTTGAGGCTGAATGAAAGAGTTGTCCATGGTCATTGGCATGGGTGAGTAACATAAATCTCCTGTTAATAATTATTTTGCTAGTCTTAATATAATTTCTTCAATATTGCTCAAAAAAAAGTAATGCACTATAAGAGTACTTATAAATATACTGTGCAGGAAGTAATTCTGATTACAGTTTTTTAGTCTAATCATTATAATCATCAATTTCAACAAATAACATACTTTATTCATAGAAATATGCTTGATCTGCTGTCCTTAATCCTGCTGGAGAAAGTTACATAAAGGCTGAATTATACTTACATAAACCATTAGACATGAACTTTTGACTGTCTGGGACTAAGATGGATCCTGCTGCACCTAGACTGCTCTGAGAAGGCATTTACAAAGCAAAGTGTTTCTTTCTGAACTTTGTGAATCCTCAGAAGAATCTCCCTGACAAACTGTATCTGAAGTTTCCACTCACATTCCATGTGATCTAACCAAAATCCTATTGTTTCCTATGAGATTATTTTCAGGACTAAAAACTCTTTCTCATACTCACATATTACCTATATTTATAACTATCATACAAAGCAACCAATCTCAACACCTAAAAAACCGAAACAGCATTCAGTGTAGGAAAGCTCAGCTCTTCAAAAAGAGTAGTTATTGTCTGAAGAAAGACCCATGTCTAACTGGTCTCAAACTGCACAACCTTGAAAACAGAATCACAGAATATTCCAAATTCGAAGAGATCCACAAGGATCATCAAGTCCACCTCTTGAGTGAATGGTCCATAAAGGGATCAAACCTCCATCCTTGGTGTTATTAGCACTATGCTCTAACCAGCTGGTGTTTCCATCTCCACAGTCTCCTCTCCTTCTGATTTTAAGATTACAAGTTAGGAGGATATAGTGCATTCAGCCGAATTGTAAGATCAGAGAAATGCCTCTTTAAAGACTACTGAAACAAGAGGCTTTTGAATAGTTGGGGAATCTTAAGACTTCTAGTAGGCAGTTACTTTCTGTGTGAAACAGACATATTACTGATTTAGAGGAGACTAAAAGGAGTTGTGACTTGTCATTTTAAGAATGTATAAAAAGACTCCGTGGCTGTTCTTCAGGACAGCATCACAGTTTAGTATCCTTCCATAACTGGATTTCATTGGAAATCATTCAATGTCTTCACAATTTTCCTTCTATTTTAGTATGGTTTAAATAATATAAATTGTACCTAGGAAACTGAGTATTTGCTGAAGCTGTCCTAACTACTAAGATGAACTGATGAAAACTAAGAAATACTCTTATATAATACAACTTCAAGTATAGCTTCTTAGCTGTTTTCTGGTCTTCTCTTCCTATGTTACAAACTGACAGAGATAGGTTAAGTACAATATATATATATAAAAACCCCTTCAGAAACAGAATGGAATCTTGGATATATTTCAAACACAAGATTTCCCCTTCAAAGAACTCTTCTGAATTATGTCATCTTTTGGGAAAAAAATACTTATCTCTATATATTACTAAACCAAATTTGTTGCACTATATAAACTCTGAAGGTCTTCATTACCACCCTTTCTTTCTGAACATATAAGCCATCATTTTCTGGACTGTTAGGGAAGCTCTTGGTCAGGTTTCAGAAAATACTGTGAGCAAATAACTAAGAGACATGTTTTTGAGAGCCTGATAGAACTTCTCACTCACAAGAATATATCATGAGATGTACAGTTTGAATAAAGATTGAAAAGTCCCATGAATGGCATCTGATTCTGAAAGCTATAAGTTATTTTTGCGGTCAAGAAATGAATGAAGAAGTCTTGCCTCTTAAAATGTGAAGAATGAGATGAATTTATCTGAGTAATTTCCAGAAATAAGTATAGACATAATAGGTATGTTTAGACTTATCCATGTAGGGAAGTTATGTTTTCTGAGGAGTATTTCACAGGTGGCACGCAGAGCTCTGTCTATGAAAATCAGAACTACTAAAAAAATTCATCAACTTTTGAGGCAGAACATAAAAAGAACTATGCAAATGCTTCAGTCAGACAGAACTTTCTAAGGGAGGTGGGTGTAGTAGCTACTTCACTGGCCTCACATGTAGAATAAGCTTAATTTTGTAGGAAGGTCTAACCTTATTTTAAGATGTTATGAAACTGACTATCAATGAAGAAAACATATACAGTCTTAGAAGAGAAGAAGCAATTGCGTTTATTTTTTTAACTGTCAGAATATTTAATATTTAAGGAACTTAACTTTCAAAATTGTGACAGGTATTATAAAATGAATATTAGGTTTTGATAATAATTTGTGACAAGTAGTAGTTACTATGTCAAGAGAAGTTTCAGAGGCATTTTGAATTTGAATCAGTGCAGCACAAAGACACTAGGAAATAGTATTAATAGTGACAAAATTTGATCTACTTTGCATCATTCAAACAGAAGAAGGTAGACAACTTTATTTCACCCCTCTTCTGCATTAACAGTAAATTAGGTGAGTGAATGAGCCAGTGAATTCCATTCCACATTTCTTCAGAAGGCCCTGAAGACATTTCTCCTCAATTAATCATTATATAAATATATCAAGAGAGATAGTTTGATACACTGACATAGTTTATCAAAAGGAAAACATACTGGCAATGATTCAAAGACCTATCAAAACCACTACTTCTTGCTCAGATTTTTCATCATCAGCATGCCACACAGTGCTATGAACCAGTGCCCTACAGTAAGCAACATCTTTTGTGTGCATTGGAAAGCCCAAGTTTGAGTAAAAAACTTTTATATAAGTAATGAAGCTGTAATTGTGTAGGATATAATCTGAGCCACTCTGAACAACTTCTACAGAGTACTAAAAACGTGGTTTTTTTCTTCCTCCAGCAGGAGACAGGTATCAAAAAAATGTCATTTAAAGAGATTTCTGCTGAAGAAAAGCTCCTGTTCTTCACAGTACTTCTTAGGAAAAAGTGTTTTGGAAATGTGCCATTTCATTGCAAGATTCACATCATTCTTGGCTATTACCATCCACTTTTACTTGATGAGAAGCAAACTATCTCCCTTACTACAAACTAGGAGTTTCACATAGCAGTTGCACCCCTTTTTCTGACAATTCTGACAATAATCCAAGACAGAAAGTAAAAGAGGACTTAATCTGCGAGATAGTCTCCTTCTTAGGAGGGTGTATTCTTGTAGTAGTGCTGTTCTCTTTTCTATCTCTAGTGTCTGGTCATATCCAGGTTTAGCATGCTGTATTAGTAAATCCTGCTCTATGTGAAGTTTAGTTCACTACATTCATTATTTAGCCTTCTTTCTCTTTTTCCCCTTCAGTGAAGTGAGGATCACTTATATCTTATCACTGTAAACTTTACCTGAGGAATTTATTTTGTTCATAGATGATACACAGAAAATTTAATGGGGAAAACAAAAATAAAGACATTTCGTTGGCACTATCTTTAACTACCCCACTGAGTTTAAGCAGCATTCTCATTTAAATTTGTGTATTGATGTAATTCCTAATTGTATATACAGTGTTGTGTCAGCAAATATAAACTAACTGAAGTGCTAATGGAAAATATGTATTTATTGAATAAATATTTGTTACAATGAAACAAAAAATAACAGCTAGCACAAATACACTGTTCATCACAGTTTTATGAAGTTATACAACTTCTTTCAAGCTAATAATTTTTTACATGTTCTTTACATAGCTGCTGCTTTCACTGAGCCACCTGTATTTGTTTTCCTCACTCAGTGGTCTTGTCTAATATGTTACACTCCTGTCTTGCAATTTAAATCTAGCAGTGATAATTAGCCATAGTTTTCATGGCCAAAAATATTTTTATATTGAAAAAAATCTTTTACAGTTGAACATCTGCAATTCATTCACTTGTGGACATTTTAATAGCTTGTTTTTTTGTTTTTGTTTTTGTTTTTGTTTTTTGGTTGTTTTGCTTTCATTCAGTCCATTGTGAAACAAGCAGGCAAACCTGAAATTTGAAACCAAATTAAACCTAGTTCTTTAGCATTTACTCCTGTTCTCTTCAGGCTAGCGTGCCATCCCAACATTTTGCTGACTATGGCCACAGAATTCAAAGAAAAGGTAAAATATTTTGCATTGATCAGTTGGCCTTAGTACATGTGACATAAGAAGACTGTGAATATTTTAAGTGTTTGCCACTATGACAGCACTCTGATGAGGTTTTCCAGAGTAATTAAATTAAATTTCCTAATACCAGCTACAATCTTCGGTGATGTGAATTACACCAAAACATACAAATATGTGTACCTAAATGGTATTTGTGTTCCTGTCCCATCAAATATAAATCCATCATTGGCATTTTAATAGGAAATAGTGGCATTTATTAAGAATGGATTGACACAGGTATGGAATAACTAATTTTTTTTCTAGTTTGCACGGCAAAAAAACCCTGGTAGCTATTTCAGCTATTTTTGCATTTTCCTTTAGGATTTGCCTGCTACTTCAAAAAGTGTTGAACAGCAGTATCAGTAAACTCTAAAATGATCAGCAACAAGTTCAAAAATACTATCAAACTAAATCTTAAACCTCCCTGATATCTATCACCCAGTTCTAATACATAAATAGATGTATCATCTCCAGTTTTACTTAGCAGAGTGATATGTTTGTATGCTTTACAACAAAATGAGCAGGACAGTACCTTTGAGCAGATGAACATGTTTGTGCCTGTCATTTTTATCACTACTTTAATCTCAATACTCAGCAAATCACTTTCTGATGGTGGTACTTCTGTAAATTCTATTTCAGCCTTCAAAATGCTGATTCACTGACTTTGGCACCTGTTTCAGCACACACCATGCCTTCAGTACAGCAAAGCAAACAGAAAAATTATTGACACACCTGCAGTTTCCGAGCAAAAATAGTCTAAGTATACATGTTTAAAACAGAAAATCTCTATTTTATTTCCATTATTGTGGATGTAAATTACTACAGCTAGCATCAGGGAGACAGTGGCCAACTCCATCTGGTTATGGACCTGCAGGTATATCTGACATACACAAAGAGAACATGATTTTTTAAGAAAACAAGTGCAGTGTCAGCCTTCTGGTCCTTAAAGTCTGTTTGTGCTTATGTGCACAAGAATATGAATATTCTGCAGTAGAATGACAGATACTCTGTAAGTCAACTGAAATGTCTAGTCTGATTACATTCTGACTCTGCGTAAGGTACAAGTGTCACAATATGCACGTACATGTGCAGTTCCACTTCTGTATATTTGTGAGCAACTTGACCTGACAAGAACATAGAAGCATAAGGTAAAACTTGTACATGCAATATCCCCTACACATACACTATTTCCCTCATTTGGTGTTCTAGTCATGACTCCCGGCATTCTGTTCACTTACAAATATATGTCATGTGACACTTAGCACTTTAGTAATTGGTATCTATGATTGGTATAGATGACACACTATGCCAGGTCCTCAGCTGGGAAATTAGTAGAACTCTCCCTAAGGCATGCATTTAGTTTCCAATAATATTTTTCACATTGACCTGAATGTTAAAATGTTGATTGAGGAATTTCTTATGGAGCTTTCACAAAGTCATGATTTGACCAATCACAATATTCTGGAAATAAGTGCTCAGAAATGAAGTTTGAACAATTTGAGGTTTCAAGATTTTACACAGCATTGGCTCCTGACTCAGTTTTGTCAGCATTGAAGCCTGAGAATACAGTCATGATGACTAGAAAAAATAACACAAGGAAAATGGAATTGAGCTAGAATAATGGAATTTCATGATTATATGAAATATAATCACATCTGGCTTGATTATCAGAAGATAACATCTTTGTTGGTTAAATGTTTAAATTGTAGGTGGTACAGTAATAAATAACAGAGCTTTGTTATTGTTTCATACAGTACCGGAGGACAACATTCATTAATTTAGGTACCTAGCAATGAAGAAAAACTGCAGTTCCATTCACTTAAGTTTTGTCCCTGGAGAAAGCTTCATTTTTCTGCATTCTGGATCTTCTTTTTTTTTCACAGTATTATAATAATATTAGTCCTCATTTGTGATTTTCAAAAATAGCATTATAATGTTTATGAAACTAAATCAGCCAACCTCAACAGCCAAATGAGAAATTCAGGGATTTTGTATTTGCATCAGTTTTTAGAGAACTGCTGTATAACTAATGCACAACTAAGCTGTATTATTTATAAAACTATGTTTAACTTAAAAGCTTTTCGCAGACTAAAAATTGTGTATTTATGCATATTCAGATTCCACCTTTTCAGATCATCACAGCTTCTTACTTTTAATGATAGGCATTATGGACAGCAGAGCTACTGGAATCAGACTGTATAATATATGTAATAATAAATAAATCATAGTCGTGGTTGTGTAGAAAAGTTTCTATAGTTTTCAGAAAAGTAATATTACTGTTATAAAACCTTGATGGATTGAACAGTGCAATTTCTGCAGAATACCATGATCAAACTTTATTTTTTTCTTCATAAGTAATAGATTACTTATTAAAATGTTACAGAGAATGTAATAGCCAAAATGCAACTTAATGCAATCCAATACAACTTATTAGTGCTTATACCATCTTTTCTTGCCCTTAAGAATTCATTTTGTAATCTGAAACTTCCTTTAGAATGACCCTGATGAACTAGAATTTTATCTGATATCAGCAACTTTTAAATAAATTCTTGTATTTTTAGGTATAAAATCACTTATTTGCCAATTATTTTCAACTTCTTGCAACACATAGATAAATAAAATCCTAATTAATAAAATAAAAACTTTTTTGGGACAAAATAAAAGGCAAAAATATAGATGTTAATAGAATGTGAGCAGATAATATTTGTCCTTCATTTAAATCTGTATCTATGCAATTATTTAGTCTCAACTTCAAGCTTATGTCTTTCAAAATTATTGTTGGGGTTCTGTTATTTATGTAAAAACATATATCAGCTTAACTAACTCTATATCCTGAAACATTATCCTGGATGATAGGATGTCCAAGATTTGCTAGATAAATATTCAATTAAAAAAGTCATACTCTTCTCTCTGTTGTTTTTTTTAATGTGTAATGTGTTATGGGACTGTAGATTACTTTGAGTTGAAGTTTTAGCTCTATATATTTAAAAGATTTTTAGAAGTACATTATGATGATAAACATCATTGATGTATGTATATGTATAGACATTATATATGGGCATGTGTTATACATAAACACATCATATATATATGTGTGTGTCTGTGTGTGCATATGTGTGTGTATGTATACTAGAAAAAAAGAAGCTGACTGTATCCATCAGAAATTCATATATATACATACACAAATCCCTTAATATCCCTTTAATTCTAAAAGCGTTTTACTTATTTGATATAGCAATCTAAGGTGGCTAAAAATTGTACATTACTAACTGGATTGCCAATGGATTTATGAATTCAAGAACTCACTTCTACTTACTCCTGGGTAGTCTGAAGAGATTTAGACAAGGATTGAAGTCAAATTGATTGAAAGCTATCCAAAGAATAAAAACTCACTCTCTGCCTCTACGAGATGTGGATTTAGAGCTTTAAACTGATAACTGAGATGTTATGTATATTATGGTTGTGCCCACATGATAATACTTTATTTTCTTGGTTTTGTGGGTTTTAGGCCTTATGAGGAAATTTTGTCTGCTTAATGAAGGAATGAAGGTTTACAGTAAGGATTTCTTCACACTGAAAATTACTATTTAGTGAATAAAATAACCTTTGGTATTAAATAAGTAGATGATAGTGAAACTGTTAATTAATAATTAAAGGTGAATAATTAATTGATTGTTCATTAATATTTGATTTTTTTTCCTTGTTGTCATTTATAGAAAGAAATAATTATTGTGTTACTAGTCTCTTCTTTTACTGGGCTATAACAAAATCACAAGCTGAACAACAGGAAATAATTTCCAATTGCTTTTGCCAGAATGTTAGTTTTATAGTTGTGCAATAATAATAACAACGTTGATTGAGTGTAGAAACATGTCAAATATTGCAGTTTGTTAAAAAGGTTGTATTCTGCCCACCAAGGCTAAATCAGTTTCATGTCTTAAGAAAAGACCAAAATAGAAGCCAGAACCTCACAAAAAGCCTATGACACGCTTCAAAAATTATGCCAACAAATGAAAAAGAATGCAGATAAAATAGCACATAAAATTTGGATAGGAAGGTCAACATGATCTTATTTCTGATAATTAATTTTAACTGGAGTTCTCAGCAAAGAGATAATTTTGAACAGAAATAAACCTGCTCTCCTAGACAAGATAGAATGCTATAGTAATGGAGCAGATGTTAGAATAAAAAAGGGTGTTAAAAAATTCAAACTTTTCACAAAGGTATTTTTTTGAAAGCAGTGTAATAAGCTTTCCCTGTTTTGTCATCAGAGACATTTTATCCCACATCTCTCATCTCCCACATACTACAGGCAGTCACAAAATAACACACAACACCAGGTTGCCCATGGTCTTCTAGCTGCAAAATTTTTATGTATTTTGCATTTTAAAGTGTCATAGAGGAGCTTCTCTTCTGGAAGGTAATTCGGATTTTTGGAGAGCTACTAACATGTAACTACCTCAAAAATAAGACAACCAAGAATGTTCTATTCCCCAACACCAATACAGGGTATATCCACAGTATCACAGACTTACCTGGGTGTGAAGGGGAAGACATTAAATTGAATGCTTTTGTAAACTACACTAGTATAGAATGAATTTGTGTAATTTTTAAATGGTTAAACCAAATATACAAGTATATGATACTCCATGCAAAGATATTATATGCTTACTGAAAAGTAAGTATCTACTCTTAGGTCACAATGTATTGGTAGCTCAGAGGTCAAAGTATAATCTCTAGAAAAAAATCCAACAATAAAAAAATTCCACAAATATTATGTTGTTGAGCCTTTTCCTTGCTCAGATGCTGACAATCTACTATATAAGCTACCAGAGAAATAAGAGATCTAATAGCTAAAATTCCACTTTCATCTCCTATTCCTTTAGTAATTAAGCATTAACAAGTATGTTGTATTTTACCAAATGGGATACTATACAAAAGGGCTCGGAATCAGCCACAAATCAACCACAAACCTGCCCTCAGCTGATCATATTAAGGGAGCCTTTTACAGCTAGATGTCAGCTCTGAATGTTGATTGCCCAACCATAGCTTGCCAACAGGTACATGTTCTTCCTCTCTTATTAAGTTACATGAAATTGAAAAGATATAGATCTGGATTTCAAATCCACTGATCTGTAAAAAACGTAGAAAGAATTACATTATAGGAAATCTTTGTAGTATGGTTTATTATTAAGGTTATCCATTATCTCCAGGTATTTCAGAATCTGTCAGGCTTATAAGTAGACTGAAATCTTGAGTCTTTCAGACTTATTTTCTCTCTTTTTCTAGGTCTTTTTTTTGTTATTGTTGTTATATTTTTCTTATCTGAAAAACACCTTTCGCAATTCTAAGATTCATATAAAATTTTTGTTTGTTATTAGGTGATGAGTATGTGCCAAGGATACACTCTTTTTTTCCCCACTTTTCTTGTCAACCACCATATTTGGTTGATATATAAAACAGAAACAAATGATCGAGGTATTATTAGGTTATTAGTTACCTCTGAAAGGTCTGCCTGCATTACACCACTGAAGTACTGATGCTGCTGAGATTTATGGGCCTAACACCAGGTACCAGAAATGAAAAGAGGAAATTTATATTGCAGTTCATTTCCATCTCCTTTCTCAGGTGATGAGAAGCCAGAACATTCAATACAGGAAGACAAGAATTTGATCAAAGATGAGAAGTGTAGAGTGGTACAAAGAATGCAGTGACTTTAACTGGACTTCAGTTATAGCAGTTTAAAATAACTGCACCAGATTAATCATAAATACTAAATGTGTAGAAGAAAGTATTTAAGTAGGCTGAAAAAGGGAATGATAATGAATGACACTCAGAAAGAATAAACTGTGATCTTGGAAAGAACATGTTCTCTGGCTGTTGGCTTGTTTATTGGGCAGTTGTTTATTTTTTCCCCATAAATATGTATGCTGAGACATGAAAAAAAAAGGTAAAACATGTTGCACAAATGGAAGATATTGTCAGTAGTCAACTTTTTGACATGTATGGGATTAGTAAGATACTATTTGCTTTTGATTCAATGAGAAGTCAAAGGCTTATTAGTATCAAAACATGATTCAGTTGCAGGTAACATTCTATTTCCATAAATTGAAAATGCATTCTGATAACTATTTTCATATATCCTGTATCTCTAAGATCAGTTCCTACCTGTGACAGTCAGCCAGGGACACTGCCTTCATATCTGGTTTGAAAGTCTGGTAGTTCAACTGTGAAATTGAGTCCAGGCAGTCTGGAACCTGGACTAAAGGCCAGGAGGACATTTGTAACCACATAAGCTAAAATTGCCTCAGCAAGCACAAAACTACAAAAATGATTGCGCTTTGTCTCCTCTGATCTTAGAAATTGTGTAAAGGTTAAGGAAATGAGTGTAAAAGGCACATGAAAGGACTTGAGAGCTACTGCAGATGGAATACAGCCAGAAACTGTACTGGGAATATGGTTTCTCTCAAGCAAAATTTTGGCATTTAGATAATTCTTCTTGTTTATTATAATATATGCCATCCCAAGATGAGGCTCCAGCTGCTTCAGAACCTGGCACTAGGTCAAACAGTACAGCAGTATTCATACTGCTGTTCCTGGTGGTATAATTTTGTGTACCAGAAACCCCAGTCCAGTCTCAATTTTACCAATTTTTTTCCTGGTTGCTTTGCAATCCCCAGTCCCAGAAAATGATGAATACCTGAAGGAGGACTGCTTGATAATTGCTCACAAAATCTCACTCTAGCTGAAAATACTGTCCTTGAGACTGTAGTGAGAGGCATGGATCAGTCACACAGATGAATCTGGAAACAAGTTTTAAAGAATTCTGGGAAACATGAACACAGACAACTTTTCTGGATTTGTGAGGGAAAAAAATATCTTGCCTGCTCTTAAGAAATGAGAATAAAGCCATGGCAGGTTTTGTGCTTTCTCATTTGAGTGTGAAGAATCCTATGAGCGTATATGGCCCCTTTAGCATCTCTACCTATAACAGTCTGAGTATGCTAATCTTTGTTTCCATATAAACATATCAGAAAACTTTAATTATGATCACATAATTAATTTTATGTGACAAATACTCATATAACAGCAAAAATCAGAGCTTCTTCATTGCAGTTATAGATAGAAGGTGAGGCGGGTTTTTTTGTTTGTTTTCTTTTGATTTTTTATCAGGAAATAAGCTGAAATTACTTTTGTGAGTGTGTATATATGCTTATGTCTCTAGCACTTGCATTTTGCAAAAGATTAAATGATAAAAGCTTTTCCATATTCCTGCAGGCTAGAAAAATAATCAAGGCTTCTTAGTTATCCAAAAAGCAAAACAATCCCTTGAGGAAACACAGTAAACAATGTAATGACTTACAAAATCTATGATTTCAATGGATCGTTTCATTTTTGCCTGAACTGCTCTTTCATGACTACTCTTCTAAGCTTATCAATTTCAAGGTCGACTTTTTCTAAATGTAGACAGCTGGCCTTCTGCATCAAATTAGAATCTAGTCTTGTGAGTATATACAGATATTACTTTTTATACACTGATTTCCCTACAAAATGTATTTTTAAATTACTACTGCTATTAGAGGGTGTGAAAAAGGTAATATAGAATGATGTCTAGGTAAATAAAAAAAATATTTTTCAATATATGAAAAAGACCTCATACCTAAAAGTGGCCACAGTGCTAGAGGGTAAATGCAAAAAGCAGTCACACAGAAAAAAAACCTACTGAACAATTACTTTAAACTAAAAGAATGCTGATTAATCATTAAAAAACAATAGCAAAACCAAAACCTGTTCTGGTTTATTATATTTTAGATTAGGTATGAGGCACACATAGTTAATGATCAAAGAGCTATTTCTACTGAATATTTGCTTCTTAGCAAAAGGCAAACGTATATGGATGCGTTAAACTTTGCAAAACTGCCAGAATACTTACATTTTTGTAATTCAGAACAGTTTACCTCTAATAGCTGTACCTTGAAAAACTGTAAAGCATTCACTTTTTAAGGAAATTGAAGATATTTTCTATTACTATATACATTCCAGAGTAATTATTTGGAAGAGGTGTCTCTTTTGCCAACCAGTGTTCACTTCAGAATGCAATATTCTTCTTAGCAATGTAATGAGTCACACATTTAATATTTAAAAAAATCAAAAGGATATTCAGTTAACAAGTTGATTGTTTGTGAGAACACACTGAAGATCTAAGGAGATAAACAATATCATCAAAAAGGAATAATCAAAACAAAATTGCATGCATTGTCCAGAATTCTTACAATGAATGAAGTTAAAATGTCTATTTAAACTGTCATGTTTTATCAATCAAAGCATGCTTCTAAGATGTCTTGAAGCCTTTGCATATAAATATTATAAAAATACATTGAAAGACATGAGAATGGTCCACTGAATACCTTATTAAAAACCTTTTGTGAAAAAAATATGCTGGAATAAAAGGAGAAAAATCAAAATTATTTTTAAAAAACAAATGCCTTTTCTCAGTTCTTTCTCATTCCAAACCAACTCTAATCTTGTTTGATTTAAGGTACTTCTACAATATTTAGGCTCCTGAATTCAAGATTGATATGTCCTTGGCTACAGTTCACATTTTGTGGTCTGTTCTTTTTTGCTTATTTTTGAGCTTAATGAAAAACATCAGTGATTTTATCAATGCCCTTAAACTGCAGACATCTTATTTCAGAATTAAAGACATACAATAACTGCAAACAAAGGGTTCTACTTGCCATATGTAAGTCTATTATCCCTCTTAAAACCAGCAAAAGTGAAGAGCCCACTTCATGCCTTCATTCTATGTTTAGAAAACAGGTGCACTTCAACATGAGGCAGCTTAATCCCTTTTAAAATGTTAGAAGTCAAAATATCAAGGCTGTCTGAAAACTGATTTATCAGTGAGCTCCTGCCAGTGTGTTTTTGACAATTTACGCTTTAGAATCAATAGACACTTTTGATTTCCCATCAGAAAGACATTCATCTTTCTATAGCTCAAGGATCTAATATTAAAGGAAGACTACAGCTGCTTTATGTCTAAAAATAATGAGCACAACTTTTACTCTTCTCTCACAAAACAAGTAAAATGCGGAAAATATTTTTGACGGAATCTATTTATGCATTTTTTTAATATTTTTGTTCAATTATTATGACTATTCTAACATTCTCTCTTAAAAATTCAGAATTTTCAATTGAATTTCACAGTATTACTAAAATAAATAACTGTCATCTGAAATAAATAACTAAAATACTAGCACAAAGCATTCTCTATTGTGTCTATGTTAAAATTCCCACCTTTGTGATTCTCTTGCAGCTGGCAACACTGGAGATCTCAGTTGTGGATATTTTTAAATCAATGCCTGATCAATGACACTAATTATGTACTTAAAACCCCATCTGCATCTCAAAATTGTATTAGCTATCCACGTAGTATCCTGATCATACAGGATATTCAGTAATACATCTATTCTGTCACATTTGAGAAATTTTAAAACAGATCATTTCAACTTGTCAGCAAAAAACAAATTATGATACTATGGGAATAATATCTATCTTATTGTATTATCCACAATTCTTGGCCTCTCTTGAGCAAAACGTGTTTCAGTCTTCAGAGTATTTTTTTTTTTAATTGAACCTTGCAGTAAAATACTAGCCTAGCAAAGATGCAAATGATCATAACTGAGTTCTTCTCATTATCCTGGTGATGTAGGTTCTCATGACTTTTTTTTTTTTTTTAATAATTATTTTTAGCAAAATTCCTGGGTTATGGACTCAAAATTCTATTTTGGATCTTGAAAAGTCTTAAAGATCCCTATTGAACTTTCAGGATCATGATATTATTTTGAGAAGTAATAATTAGTTTTGAATACAATAAATTACCTCTCCTGGGACACATTTCTTAATGTAGGCAACAATTTTATAATTTGTATTTTACTTTGGATTTTTATTTCCCTTTTTTCCTTTAAACCCACTTCCTCAAACAGGATTATATAGGGTTACATACCTCCTTGCTTATCTTCTGTCCCAGAACAGAGGAAATTAGCCCTGTGGTGATAATTTTGTGAGATATAAACGTAGCAAAGCGATCATAAATTGCAAAATATAATTTTTTTTCTTTTCCTTTGCAGATCATACTATTTATCAATGACCTCTTTATGCATCATGCAAATAGTATAGGGAATAATCTATGAGTGAGACACCCTACAATGCATGCTTCAAGCAGACAGCAACCTTAGCGTGAATTGATACACAGGTATCTCTGATAGCAGCACCATTTCTATTCAAGTTAATTCTCTTCTAAAGGATTAGAGAATACCTCAGCCAGAAAGTATGATAAATTCACTACACTCAGTTGCTGACCTCAGAGTGTTTGCAGATTTGGCTTTTGCAGTGTCTATCACTGCATACCTGCAATTCTGACATCTTAAAACACTGGAAAATAAAACTCCCTTACAAAAGTCTGAACTGAGACATGCGCAAAAATATGAACAGGGTACCTTTCATTTTCTTTCTGGACACAGTCATGATGAGCCTAATGCACAACTGTATTTCAGTTCTCAAACACAGAATGAAAGCCATATTAATATGTAGAATAAATGACTGTATAAAATGGAGAACCTTCTACTCTCAAAACCCACACACACATCAAAATTACCCAACCAACCCCAAAAACAATTCATCCGAGAACAGAAAAAAGTAATATTTTTATTCTTGAAACAAAAAAACCAGCAGTAGTGCTGGTAGTCTAGATAAGTTCACATACTATACAAAGGAAAATGATTTTTTATACCCCAAGATACTAAAGGCTGAGCAGCTTAATTTACTGATGACCTTTTAGTTTCATTTAACATGCTTCATAAACTATAATCTACAATTACCAATGTGACACTAGGAAGAGACCACAACAACAGAAAGAACATTACAGAAATAATTTAAATTCTAGAACCTTCATGACACTGCAATTTAGGTTCCTAATATTTAAAACTGAAGAAAACTACAAATTCACAGAAAGCACCTGGCATGCCATAGTCACGGAAGTTTTAAAACCCATAGGTGAAGGTTTTGTGGAGCGTCCACAGGTTCATAAATTATTTAACTGTAGAAAATTACTAATAGAAATACCTTTGATCCTGCAAATGACAAAAATATTATTTTTAGGATATATTATAATCTATTCATTCTTAAAAGACATGAATATATGAATTAAATCTTGTGTTAATAAATTTATGATAGAATTCTTAGTTTTGATAAATAATGACAAAGGAAATGAAGAAGGAGGCAAAAAAATTCTCTGAAAAGGGTACTTCCATAAAGGACTTAAAAATATTTATAAAAATTTCTACTGATTTAATCCAAATCAATTCTGCTCACTCTACCTATCGATCATCACGCCATGAAATAATAAAAAAAAAAAAACAAGAAAAAACCAAACTAAAAGTACATTATGACTTCTATTTTTATATCAAAATCCTGCTGATGTAGTTATTTGATATTATTCTACTGCTTTAAGCCACTGAGAGGAGTTATGGAAACAACTCCCTTGAGAGTGAAGGAAATCATAAAGTCAAGCACACAAAGTTGTGTTGCAAGTTCATATAGCCAAAGCTGCACCATTGTCATTTTGTGTGATATTTATAGCAGGAGTAATGACTGGAATTCATTCCAACATGGACAAGGATGTTAGTGTGCTGTTATATTCTTCTCTGTAGAGCTCACACCTTTGTTATATCCTTGTTCAATTATCTGCATCAAAATAATTTGTTACAACTCTCTGGTTATCAGTTGAGGTACTGCAACTGTAAAATTTACTGAAGAATTATGAACAGACTTAACTCTTCACTGAAAATCTGAAGAAAATAGAGTAACAAATATATATATGATTTATTTTACACTAATTTTCATGACCTAGCACTAATTTCTCTCTCTCATTCGTTATATGCAACAGGTGATAATTGATAATTATTGATATAACATAAATTATTCCTGTTTTGGAAGAAAAAAAAGGGATAAAAAACTGTTTTTCATCTGGCCCCAGAGCAGTGAAATTTGTTCAAAACATCTAAATAATAGAAATTCACTGCTAATTTCACTTCAGAAGTCCAGAGCAAGAGTAGTTTGTGATAGAAAGTTTAAAAATGTGAATGAAAATGATATTATGTATGCAAAAATGTATTTTGCATACATAAAGCAATGGCATTATCTAATAGACTTGTGTGTTTCACTTCTTCTTTATTATTGCATCTATCATCAAAAATAAAATCCTATTGATGGATAGATATCAAAAAGATGAGACAGAGACAAGTCAAAGTCACTTTTCACCAGAAATTCTACTTTATATATTAGTCAACTAAATATGATGAGTCTGATACTTTTCAAAGACATATTTCAAGAGCGCCTGATATACTTTCAGCTCTTATCTCTTATCTGCAGTGGCTTAGTTCATGATTTTCTATATCTTTGAGATCCCTAAATATGTAAATTAGAATGTAATATATAAATTTAATATAATTTTATAGAGATTATGACAATATTTATATGAATTATTTGCCTATATGACACTGAAGGAAATAGTGACTAGGACATGTATTAGAATAACATCATTTTGTAAAGCTTTGAGGTTAATTTATTCTAGGAGGCCTAAGTTCTCCATTCAGCCAATGTGGTATGGCACTAACAGCGCAGTATGAGCAGGATGATAAAAGGGAAAAAACCCCACGTCTTCTATGCCTGAAAGTAGGTCCCTAAGAAGCTAAAGAAAACTATTATAAATGAGATGACAAGAGATAGATCTTTGTATAAGTAAAGTCTCAGAACTTTTTGTAAGGGTGTGGCTGGAAGAATGTTTTATATCTTTATATTATTCTCCTTTAGAACTGAGAATTTCATCATTCTCTAACAATTAAAATTTATGACACTCAAACTTATTTTGCACTACAGTTGAAATTAGTCATTATTACACAACACAGAAAATTTTGTACTTTTTTAATTTAGGAAATTTTCCAAAATCTGTTTTGTCCCATCCAGAAATTGGTGAGTGCTTTTTAGTGCCTTTGATTTCTCAGCAAAAAGATTTTAAGCTCCTTTATCATTGCCTCAAACATACTAGAAAAAAATGAAGAATATCACATGCATCATCACTTATGATATATTTTTACATGTCTCAAAATATGAAAGGAGGCATGATCTTAAATTATTTGTTTCTGCAAAGCAGTCCTGGGAGACAAATTCTATTTTGACTACCTAAAAGATATCATAATGATTCAAATTTTGAATAAAATTCAGCTTTTATCTAAGATTTCAAAAATATATTCTTTAAAACCATCTAAACCCAGAATAACAAAATGGCTATATCCAGATTTCTACTTTTTATTATATTAACTTTAACAAAAAGAATATAAACATGGGTTGTAGCAAACTTTATTTTTGAAGTAAGTTTTTATTTGATCTTGCTCTCGAGCCTGTTCAAGGTTGCTTGTAAGATTATTTGAATAATGTAGTTCAACACAATTTTTTGTAAAGAGATTGTTCTTCTTTTTTCTGTCCCCATAGTTATATTTCAGGTAGAAAAACAGTCCCAAACAATTTCAACAATAAAATATCATTATTACCCTTTTTTTTTGCTTCTTCTGTGCATTTCACCATGGATTTTGCTATTCCAATGATAAAACACATGAAATAGTTGGTTGAAACCTTTTGTCATGTTTTGTTATGCTTGAATGAATTTTGATGACAAGGCTGGAATTAGGTTTTTTGAAATAACTGTACAAATATTCCTAACTCCTCATAAATGTTCATAAAAGCACAATGGGCTGTAAATATTTAAAAAATTAATGAATCTTTGGTCCTACTTACTCATTCTGCTTAAGAGTAATTTAGTTCTTTCTTTCTTTCTCTTTCTTCCTTTCTTTCTCACCTTGTTTCTTACTCCCACACCCTTTTCCAAGATCAAAATCATACCATATACACATATGAACAGAAGATACAGCAAAACTAAAGCAGCATAAATTCAAGTTTAGACATTAATGCAATAATACTGCTTCAAATTCCATCTTTAATGAGGCTGGTGAACTCCTGAGACTGGTGAACTCCTGAGAAGTTCTTAAAATCATGTACATGCAACATAGGTATGTGTAATGTCTTATGCAACTTTCCTATGTGCCCATATAATTTTGAAGGTGTTTAATACACGTATTAGAAACATTTTCTACAGAAAAAAGTGGAGCTGTACAATAGTATTAAAAACAATTTCATAATTAATATGCTGAGAGACCCATGGTAATGTTCTCACTGAAAGCTGTAATTATTGCAGTAGCTACAGGAAAAAAACCAAACAAAACCAAATTGATTTCCTCCTCAGAAACTGAATGGTCCTGGACTTTCACTGGACGTTGGTACATGTACATAATTTGGTCTTTTATGCAGAAATCACTGTAGAAGTGTTTTTTTGTTTTTTGTTTTTTGTTTTTGTTTAAAAGATTTAGATTGCTGCTTCTGCCTTTTTCCTAACATACATACGTACATTAAATGCAAGTCATAAAAATATGTCATGATGTTAGATGGTTCAACTTAGCTTTGCTGTTCATTTATAAAAACATAATGACTACCATCAGGTTACACCTTTTTTGTTCTAATTTCCTTTTCTTATTTCTTGTATTAAAGCAAAATATCAGCTAATTTAATGAATTTTATTTGCATATGACTGGAGTGGAGGGAGTAAGCTCTTTGCAATTATCCTTTGGAGACATACAATCCTAGCTGCAATTAAGTTTTTTAATTTGTCTGCCATTTTAATTTTAATTGTTAGCATTACATTTTGAAGGTTAAACTGCTTCTTATAAAATTGGTGAAAATAGACCTTCTTATTGTATAAGAAATGGTATTTTCTTTAACTGTTGATGTTTTCTTTAACTACCGTTTGCTGAATTCATTTATCCATTTTGACCTACTTAGTGTGAGTTCTCAAAAAGTGATTCAAATATATGTTTTATAAAAAGGAATATAAATACGGAGATTACAGCACCATATTGAATAAACTATCCTTTACACATTCTTTGTAACAAAAAGAATGTGATAAAGCATATCATAATCATTGCAAGGGTATGGTAAAGATTAATGAAAAAGACAAAGAAGTTCCATATATGCAGTAGAAGGAAAGAAAATAGACTTGGTAACTGTTAATGCATTCAAAATTTCAGGCTGCTTTTGAAAAACTGGCAGGGTAGGCTGACAGCATAATTAAAATACATGGGTTTCCTCCTACTTCAGGGAAAGAAAAATCTGTAAGACAGTTTTCTTGGCTACTTAACAACTTCTATATTCCATTTTCTTCTGTCATATTTTGATCAATTAATTGTGTGTGAATATGGGGCAAGACAATCACATCCAAATCCTTATCCAGCTTATTTAGCTGTCCAAATATTATGGCTCTTCCAATGGTATGTTCACTCTTGTAGAATAACTGTCTTCTGAATTTTTTTCTTGCAAGGTTTCAAAAGTCCATTAATTCAAAAGAAGGCCTGCGTTCTTGGGTATAAAGGCTCATAGTATAATGATTCATAGTGCAATAAACATATCCTTTCCAATGGGTCTGGAATGATGAATTAGACTGTGTATACAACCAGCTTAACAGCTCGCTGCAGACAAAACCAGAAGATGCTGAGCTCAACAATGACACAACTTTTTCTCCATGTGGTAAAGTGCTCTTTCACAGATCATGGTTGGGAGATAATGCATCAAGAATTTGCAGATAGAGCAAAACCTCTGTAGAGCCAGACCTCAACTGAATACTCATCATGTAAATTATTGGCAGTGAGTGGGCAGAAACACATCCTTGATGGTCCTGATTAGGTATTGGTATTTAAATTTCTATCACTGTCCCTGGCAGGTATGCTCTGAATGCTGGCTGCGTTTGAAATGCCTCATTTCACCCTATAAAGAAGTGCACTTTACATTTTTTCTTTTTTTCCTTTTGTTTCATTTACTCTTAAAAAGAGAGCACCTCCCCTGAACACTTTCTGTGTCACCTATTCCCACAGCTGTGGGAAAACAGCCTAGAATTTCAACCAGATTTTCAGGATCCAGAATTTTACAACACACCTCAGTGGTAAAGTACAAAGCTATATAGTAAGAACTTCTGTCTTCTGTTTGCTTATCCAAAAGCTGGGGGTTTTTTTTTGTTTGTTTCTTTGGTTTTTTTGTTTTGTTTTGGTTTTGTTTTTTGTTTGTTTGTTTGGTTTTTTGTTTTTGTTTTTGTTTTGGGGTTTGTTTTTTTTTTGCTAGAGAACAGGCTAAGGAAAATTGCTACTTTAGCTCAACTTCCAGATTAATCTCACTCACAGCTTTGTAGAACACAGTTCCTATTGGATAAGCATAACTTTTGCTTTTTAGTCTAAATACTAAATAACTCACCCTGTTAAAGTATTTATTTCACTAGGTATATTGATTACCATATCTCTGCATAATTGCTTTGCCATGATTATTCACTATTTCACCAATCTTCATGTCATTATGCATTTCATCATTTTGTGCTGACTTCTATACTATCAACAAAGTATTGAATAAAAAGTTGGCCTTAGAGTTTCCTTTGAACTTCTGTGAAAACACCATTATATAGTAATGATAAATGCATTTTGAGGTCAACCAGATAAATCTTAATACATTTACTTTAAGACTGCATTAATATGGTGCTATTATTTAAAATTAAAATTCATTCAACATTAGGCAAAAAATCAAACTCTACTTATATTAAATCCCTGCATTTTATGTCTGCTAACCTCAAATAATTAACATTTTTTACAAAATTTATTTTCCCATTAAAAATATTTAACTGCTATTAGTGTTAGGGTTTTTTTACTTAGATTTTGTTACTCAATTTTTAGATCTACTTTTCTATTATTGCAAGCAAAGCTGATGTCAGAGTAACTGCTTTAGCAGTTAGCAGGAGTATTCATTAGCTGTGCTTGAGTATTGAATATCTGAAAACTTCAGGAAATCAATGAACTAAAAGTCTGAAGAACATTTAATGAGTTATTTCTGGATCTTATTATCATGGAGTTCAACCACATTATCTTTTTGCTTTACAGAGAGAGAGTTGAAACATATTCTCAGTTAGCTGTTTTACTAATCATTCCCTGTTGTTATCATTCTGACTATGCCTTCATGTAAAGTACATATTGTACTTTTAATTTTTAGGCTACAATTTTCTCTCCTTAATCCCTTTAACTTTTCCTATTGATTTTTTTACATTTAGTAAGCACAAATCTACATGGTTAAAGAACTATTACAGTGGAACTTCCCACATTTTTGATAAATTTTCTGCTATCTTTTAACTTTCCATTTTCAACTGAAACAGTGTAGGTCTATAGGCATACTTGGTTTATTTCTTTATTGATGAATGACAACATTTTGACTCCTGTGTAATCTGTGTAAAAACACTGAACTTTCTCCTGTCTAAAATGCATTCAACTTTCCCTAACTTTGGCTTTTTTAGAACCAAGCATATTATTGTACTAGAACCATACTCTCCTTGTACCAAATGAATGTTAAAAGGTCATGATCAATCCCAACCACTAACTTTGGCTGAAAAAAAGAGTTGTTTTTATTCAAAGTAGAGAATTATCTATATTAAAGTCAAACCCACTTTCAGCTATCACGATTTCTTTTAAAACTATAATGATGTGTTCATTGCTTCCATAAAATCACTGACAACACAAGACATATTTTCTTAATAGCACATTTTTTTTCCAATCTGTATGGTTTAGCAATAATTTCTTGTGTGTCTAAATATTTTTGTTTATAACCATGTATGTATAATGACTAGTTTTATTCCATCCAAATAAAACTTCCATGTATATACACCTCCAAATATAGTCAGGTTTTGCATGGGAGATTCACAGAAAAGAGTTAAATACAAATTCAGTGTAGAAAAAATATTCCTTAGGTTCCATAACAAGTACTGAGTCTCTACTTTCACTGAAAAATAAGCAATAAAATAGAAGATAAAACTCATTTAATTAAGATTAATTTACTGAAGACTGAAGAAATTTTCATCTCACCTCATCTACACAGTTCAATGAAATTACATATGAATGAAACCAAAGGTATCTGGCCAAATAATCTGGTCATATTATTAAACAATGACAAATGAATAAGACATTCAAACCCGTATTCTGTTGAATACCCTGAACCTGAGGTTCACAGAATGAGAAGGTAGACAGTCACAGTCTTCTAATTAGGCTACCTGCTGTTTTGTATCTACGTGAGTTCAAATGATACCAGATGTAAGGTTATAAGCATTTCTAATGTGTGCATGCAGTACAGAGCAATGTGAAGGAAATTATAAATCTAAAAAATGCATTTTAACATGGCGCAAACAACCTCAGAGCACATGAAGAGAGAGAAATGAAAAAGTTTTCAAACATGCATTTTTAGGGAAGACCAATATGAAGATAAAAACTTTGATGATAATACATGTGTTATTTAAAATTTTAACAGTACATATTACTTTGAACTAAGCAAAATCCTACCAGGATTTATAATTCCCATTGACATCACAACTTCATTCAAAACAGAAGCTCATGCTTACCAAATCTCCACACTAGGTTAATAAAACAGATTGGAATATTCCTTGTTCACTATAGTGTTTCTATCTATCAGTCATAGCAAAAGTTCCAGTAAATCATGGGGTTCAGTGACAGAAATGCTTTTGGCAGGACAAAATATTCTTAAGATTTATTTTATAAACTCCTGAATTATATAAATTAATTTAAAATATAACAATTGACTATATTAAGAGAATTGGATATATTTGAATGCCTCCAAGTAATCACCACTAACTTCAATGTATTAATGCTGAATTATTAAGACTAGATTTTGACCTAAGACACAGTATTTCAGTTAAGTTTTCTACAACTGCAACTTTGAATCAGGTTATTCCTCATATTCCTCATCAGTAATAATTAAACAGAAGTCAGTATCCATAGCTGCTCCCTCTTCCATAAGTTCACAGAGCAGCTCCAGCCACTGAGTGCTCATGTCGTCAAACATCTTACCGTAGGGTGGAAAACTGAGATTCATAAATTCATAAATTCATAAATTCCTTGAGCTGAGACTACACTGTCATTCATTTCTTTTTGTCAAACACCAGACAAAAAAACATTTGAAAGAGTAACACATGTTCTTGGCTATCTAAACTGCTTTCATTTCAACCCAGAATTAACAACTGACCAATAAAATTCACTCACCCTCTCTTCGATTAAGCCTTGCAAATCCAGGGCTGTGACTGCTAGACAGCTCTGATGAACTACTGAATGATGACTGAGGCAAAGCAGACACCAACTGATCATCACAATTATCTGCCAATGAAAAATACCACATTCAGGTTAATTCAACAGACACCGATTACTGGAACAGCAACAGAAAAAACTCTGTACCTGAGAGCAACATAACTCTAAATATTCATTCTTGTTGTATTATGTGCAAAAGTATCAATACTGATGCAGAAGTTTGGGGTTTTTTTACCAATATTTCATGAGACTATGAGATTATAATTCATTATGTTCTTTAACTAGCTGTTTTTACCCACTTCTAACTTAACTTCTGAGATTGTACCAAGAAATTGTTCACTACTCACTCACTATGATTTACATGAGTAGCAAGTGGCACATTCTATTCTCTGTTGCAGCACCAAGCTACAGCCTCAGCACATGCTTTTATTTACTTTTGACCTGATACCAGTACAGGTCTTTGCAATCACTTTTTATGTGCAATCGCATTAAATATAGCTGTTTCTAAAAAAAAAAAGTCAAGAAACAACCAAATCAAATAAAAAAGTAATCTCATCCCTTTTAAGCACAGTAAGCATGACAAGACAGAAAATCTTTTACTTTACCAATAGTATATGTGTTTGATAAAGACGTAGCAAAAAAATCATTATCTCACAATTGTTACTATGCAAGTCCTAACATTATACAGAATAAAACCTGAGTCTTTCAGAAAAAGAAGACTTAACTGCAGTTCACAATCTATTGTGCAGAAACAAGCAAATGCTAATCAATACTCTAGCTTTAAATGGCTCTCCAGCTGAATTACTATACAGCGTATATGTTCATTCTCCATTTAAATTTGAAATGTATCAATTGGGAATCAATATCTGATCTAGTTTAGCTGAAAGAAGATTAACTTTAAAAACTCAGTGCAGCAAGTCCTTCCTGAACTATACTGGGGCTGGCATCGGTTCTTTAGAAAAAGAGGAAATTATGTCAGCTTTTAGTCTTTATGAAGTGTTTCTTTTCAGGACAATCACATTCTTTGGATGCAACTGATAACTGACAAGTCATAGGTGACTTCTTCCAACTCTTCTGTCTACCAGGTTTCACTGTCAAAAATCATAAATATTAATTAATACAAAACCTTTTCCTGCCAGTTATAATTCTTTCTGCTAAGTAATTATAGATATTTCTAATTAGCAGCAAGACTTTTATATGATGTCCCAAGGGGATTTTCTGATCACGTTCTTTTTTTTGTTGTTGTTGTTGTTTAATTTGGTTTATGAAGAAAGGTCTTTCTAAAGGAAAGGCCTAGTAATGGCCTTGACTGTTAGAGTTAGAAGTCCTCTCCTAAATCCCATAAATAATAACCATTCACAACAAACAATAGGTTTTATTAATCGCTCTTGATAAAATCACATATGCCATATTCTACCACATTTAGAGTAATTAGCTCATGAGAAAAAAGAAATAAAATTATTCTTACTTTCATAATTTTATTTCCTGTTCTAGGTCTATACAATAAAAAGTGCAAAATTTTATAACTACTCTTTAGTGTCTAACGCAAACTCATTTTTTCACTTCATTATCCACAGATTAGATTTACAATGGTGAAAGAAGCTGCTCTACTTGGGACAAACTGTCCAACTGGTAAGCACAAAAGAAGAAAAAAAATGAAGGTCTTATGAGTAAATGCCATGCACTGGTAAGTCTTAGAAAAAGATCTCATTAGTGAAAGGTTTCTTTACAGCACAGAAAAGAGAACTTATTAGTCATAAATTGCACTAGAAAGAGAAGAATATGATGATGTTGTGTTTCACGCAGAGAGCTATTTACACTGTTGATGCAAGGGAACACTTCAAGTGTCACTGATCCTTTTTCTACTGCCAAAGCCTACATTGTAAGTCTAAATACCAAGATGAATATTAAGAGGTGAAAATAAAAGGGCATTTTTACTCAAATCTATGTGCATGATATACAATCACAGAACCACAGAATCACAGAAAAGTTTGTGTTGGAAAGGACATTTAAAGGTCATGTATTCCAACCCCCTACCATAAACTGGGATACCTTCCACTAGATCAGATTGTCCAGAGCCCCACCCAACCTGATCTTCAGTGTTCTGGGTGTGGGGAATCTACAGCCTCTTTGGGCAAATGGCTCCAGTGTTTTACAACCCTCATCATAAAAAATATCCTCCTTGTATCTCATCTAAATCTACCCTCTTTTGGTTCAAAACCATTCCCCCTTGTTCTTTTGCTTTGACTTTCTTATTAAGTATTGAAAAGGCCACAATAAGGTCATAAGGGAGGCTTCTCTTCTCCAGGCTAAACAACCTCAACTCTCTCAGCCTTTCCTTACAGAAGAGGTTCTGCTCCTTCCCTCTAAACATTTTTTCAGCCCTCCTCCAGACCTATTCCACAGGTCCATGTCTTTCCTGCACTGAAAATTACAGAGACAGTTGCAGTAGAATGTCTCATCTCTTTCAAATGCCTCATATTTTAAATACTGATCTTCTAGTGAGAGGTGACATGTGTTATGAAATGAATCATCAGGAGTGAGACCATGCCATTAATACATAGAAGCATTAGTTGATAAACAACAGCAGGCCCACCACTTTTACAATGCCCCTGGGTATAAGTCTTCACAAATTTCAATTCAAAATTAAAAAGAAAAGGTACATTTCCACTGGATGGATGATACATCTGCCTTTGTAATGTTTGCTTCTGCCGACTACATTTTTCACCATTTTTCTTTTTAATGTACATGTTGAAAAGGAATCAATGGTACTGAATTATTCTACCCAGATTGTCTAATACTTGTGTATTTGTGAAACACACATATTGCTTTGAGATATATCCAGAAGAATTCTATGAACACTTAGCATTTATCATATAATAAAATTATGTCAAACTCTACTTATCATAGAAAGGCACATAAAATTTTGAATATTAAAAAAAGGTGTTATCCAGAATGGAAAGGTCCATGATATGGCTTTTTGCCTTTTCACAATATGGGAAATGAGCAATGTATCACAAATACCCTGAATACATTTCTTTTACAACAGCTGTTATGCTTTATTTCAGGAAAATGACTTAATATGAACTTCTGCTGTATTGCTTAGCACATGTAGCTTAAAACATATTCTTGTGGCAGCTTCCAGCATGCAATTTAACTCAAAATTTAGTATGAATTCCAGAATTAAATCAAAACACTTTGTAGAAATTTCAAGAACCAGTTGGTCGGTATCAACTTGCTTCTCAAAGTAAATAAAACCAAATGAAGGCATAGTCTCTACAGAGTGACAATTCTGTGTACTTTCACTTATACTAGAAGACATTCTACACAATGGAAACACTGTTTGAATTCCATGCTTTCTCACATGCTACTAATGACTCTTCATTTCTCTAGGACAGCCTTCCACTGTACAACAAAACACATCTTGATGCTCAAGGCAATGTAGGGCTTTCTAGTGATATTCCACACAGCTTATCTAAGCTAAAGGCATACCAAAGTAGTCTGTTCTGACATGAGATTTAAAACGAGGAGTTTTTGTTAAAAAATTATCCATCATATAGCACTTATTGCATTTGTTGTGATAAATATTTATTTTTTAAACAATACATAAGGATACCAAAAACATAAAGAAACCCTAGGTTTCTGTAATGTGCATAAAAATCTGTTAACAAATAAGGTTTTGTGAAGAAAAAAATATATAAACAAAATATATATTACCTGTTATTCAAGTTATATAAGGCATGCCTTTCCATATACCATAATTCCAGTGTGAGTTTAATCAAATTTATAAAGCAGCTGAGGCATTTTATAGGAATAAAACTTTTAAGTGATTCATGAATAAAGTATGCCTACCATACCTCTTCCAGCTCCAAATACTGTCTCATTATGCACACTCAGAGTAAAACAAGAAATTTTTAATACACAGGTACTATAAATTACTTATATTATGCCATATGAACTACAACAAAGGAGTTTAAATAGGATATCATCCTATAATAATAATAATTACAATAACAATGTTAACAGTTATCATGACTATGTTTATAACATTATGGTTGATCAAATAAATTTTGTTTCTTCCACCAAAGCAGCTGCTTGCTGAAATAAAAATAGTAATAAAAATAGCAGAATACTGTGACAATCTGATATTTATTTATTCAGAATGCATAAGTGTATATTTTAATTTCCATGTAGTGAAAAAAATCTGATTTCATTCACAGGCACAAACCTTCTATTTTCTCTAAAACATCAAGAATATATGGCAGTGATCTTATTTTGAATGGAACCATTCCTTTCACTAAATTATCAGCTTGGTCCATAATAAAGACTGACAGATTTTAATGCTTTTCAATTTGAGTGCAAATTTACTCTAAATAAGTAAATGTCAACATATAGTGCTTAGTTACTGCAAGCTAATGTGCAATAATGATATTCTGTTCATAATTATCTAAAAAGTACATGCATTACATCGACACATTGACTTTACTCATGATATATCTTAGACTAAAACATCTCAATGCAAAAGCATACAAAAATTAACATAATTTCACTTATTTAACTTTTTAATGAAATTATTTTCAGCTACTATATTGTTGCATACACCTTTTTTTTTGTAAAAATTCAATTTGCTCAAAACTTCCTCAACTAACAAGAAATACCAATTCCTTAATTAACTATTAAACTTCTCATAAGGCAGGACAGAAGTAGCATAGAAGGAAAAAAAGATTATGATGTCTGACTTCCCTAAAAACCTATCAAGTTCTTTGGTTTTATCAAGGATTCAAAGAAAATATTGAGTACCTAAAGAGCAAAGCAACACTCTAAAATTGAACAACAACAAAAAAATTTCCAGTAAGCCACATGAAAACAAAACAATGGTAACAAAATCAAAGCAAGAAAGTTTTGCAACCTTTCCTCAAGTAGGGAAAACTAAATATCTAATCATCAGACAGGTAGAATAGCTAAAACCAACTAGAAATGATCATAGTGGAACAGAATAGAAGAGACAATAGTTCTGGGAGTCTCTCAGAAGTGTAATAATGTTCATCTTTCCCATGTATGCAAGCCCTAAGAAGGATCAACTTTGTTATCAAATTTTAATAAATTAATATCTATGATGAAAAACTTCATGAAAAGGAATGAGACTCATAAAAATAAAGGACACATCATATTGTATCAACAAGACTAGTGCTTGCTAAAACCTAAACAAAGGTGCCATAAAACCTGCCCTCCAACAGGTATTTATTAAGTCTTTTGTTCTGTCACGTGCACTTCAAAGAGCTTCTTTTCCCAATGCTGTGAAGAGCAAATATTCTCTAGCTCATCCACTCTTTTCAACAAAAGATGCTTTATTTTACCCAGGAATGAGCACCTATGTCATTTTACCTAACAGAATTTTTAAATATGTTAATTGTGGTAACTTAGTGATTGATCAGTGTGCAGGCATGTAACTAGTTTCAAAAGATTCATTGAATTTAATGATTCCTGTGACATAGATTAAAAGAGATTTCCCCTCTCCTTGTTTTCCTGAGTGGTATTGACCATAATGCTGGTCCCAATCTTCGTGAAATCTTCATCAATTAAAGAAATTAGAAGAACTTGACAGATTTACAGACAATTAGACATTAATAGTTTCAGGCCCTCTAGCTATACAACATGCAATGTCACTTAATATGAACCCGGCCTGTCATTACTTCTGCTGCTATATGCTTGTGTTTGCATTTTCTTCCTGGACAGGAAGAAGTTATCCTTGTTCAGAGAGCCTAAGAACTTTATTTCAGGTCTACTGCTGCCTATTTGTAGCTAGAACTTTAAAAACAAATCACAAGAAAAGTTGCACTGTTTCATTCATGCCTCTTGAAGCCATTCATACCCACTAGGGTTTTCTATTCTTCAGTTCAGTTTATCGAATATATCAGGCATTTCCACATATTACATTTCACCTGCATGTAGTAGCCAAATAAGTTTATAATGCTTTTCTTCACTGAGGTTTTCTTCTGCTTACTTCTTTGAAAGATGTTAACCCTTCAAGCTGAAATTTTACTGGTGACTGGCTCAGACTGGTTTCTTAATTTGTTTTTTTATTTAAACACAAGTTTTCGTTAATAAATTTCAGCTATTTCTTGGCGGCAGTGGAGGGAGAAGGCAGAGACCTGACTGCTCAAGATAAAAAAGAGAAGGTTTTAGGATTTTGAAATAGTTTCTCTGCAAATGTAAAGACTTTATCTAGGAGATAATCTGCATGGCAGGGCTAGTGATTTTCTTGAATTTGAAACAAAGTCTTCCAGCTTTCTGATAAAATTTTTATCTCTTCCAGAGAGCAGTTAACAGAAATTCAGCACAGAATTCTGACACTTAGCAGTCAATTGTTCCTTTTATATTCACATCAGGCATGTGATTTTTACCTTAACAAAATACAAGAAATGCTATATTTCCTTCCTTTCAAGGAGCCATCCCTTTTTCACAATTGCAGCTATTTCATGCCAACAAGAAATCAAGAACAGGCAGTGAGTACAAAAAGACAAATTTTCTCTGTGTTCGCAGACAACCTTCATGTTCTCCTGGAATATGAAAGATTTTTTGTGACTGAACATGGAGAACTTAAAAAGACAAACCAGAAGGAGTAAGATAAACACTGCAGTTATATAGATTGGAATTTAATTATATAGGAATGGAAAGGTTACAAAGAAATGCTTTCCTACAGACATTTGCAAAGGTTCACACCTTGCAATATATCTTCTATAGCTGGCATGGTTGCTATATAGCTGGAAATTATGTTTTCACTTGGTTTTTATTTATTTATTTTTACTTCTTTATTTTTATCTGATTACAATATATTTTTATTTCATATATTAGGGAAAAGAAGCATGAAAATCATAAAAAGTTCTGAAAATCCATAAGAAAGTGAAATAAAGGACTTCCTTGTTCTTAGTACCCAGAAATGAGCCACAAGTCAGAAACACTACTATTAACTGACACTAAAGAAACATTAATAACAACTGAGTTAACTCACTCCTGATTCTCTTGATCTTTTCCAGAAACCTTTGGACAATGCCAGGGAAGTACTATCACTGAAACTTAATTCCTACAACCATTTGAAACCAAAAAAAAGTTCTTAATTTCCAAGATTATTGGATAAAGTCTATATTTTTTCATAGATTCCAATAACATTTTTTATTTGTGAATTCAATGGTGAAAGAGTGTATGATTCAATAAAACATTAGACTAGGACAAATTAGACCTGAGAGGTGATGGGAGAAATGGGTGATTTCCAGTTAGGATCTTCTTATTCACTTTGAAGAAATATTGCAAAATTTATTAATTAGGAAAATATGTTACAGTAACACTTTTAGATCAGCTTCTTCAAGATGTATCCTACAGTAAATCAAGGAGAAGGGCATAACTTCTACTAGATAGGCATATTTTGTGTCTTTTGACTTAAAGGCCGACTTTTTCTCAAACAAGAGTCAGAATGGCAAAATTATGATAAACACATTCCAAAACATCACAGAACCATCGTTTTGTGTGTTCTTATGGGCCTTATTTAGTTGCATAAACTCAAACTGATATTTAATTAATACTTCTCTTATTTAAATATCAGGCATTTTCACTGAGTTTTGGTGGGGACCTTGGCAACACAGACTACAGGTTGAAAAAAGCTTTTAGTATAAAAAAGATAGTAATATATTAAATGTTAATAAGTATGGTCTTATGGGTAAATAATTTAACTCAGTAAGTCTAATGGGTTTTTTTCTGTGAAAAGCTATGAAAGACTAATGCAATTCTTCATGTCAGCTGGAAATTTCTTAGACGTGTTGTAGAAAAAAGACAAGGTTTTTTAGAGAGAATGAAAATTTATATATATATTGTAAGGGAGTTGAAAAAGTACAATTTAGAATTAAAATATTTCATATTGATCAAAAGCACATAAACTTTACTATCAGCATTCATTTTTTCCCATGTCATCATGCAATATCTGAAAACTAATTTTGTAGCACCATGAAATGTTCATTCTCATGAAGTATGTCTTAAACTTTCTCATTGGATGATTAAATTTTCACCATCTTAGTGCTATGTCATAATGCTTTTTAAATTTGGAATATTTTATTACAAATTTTATTCTTTTCATCCAGGATAACATAATCAGAAATGTTTCTTGAGATCAATAAAAGCCTCTTTTCCACAAGAATGGATATTTTACACAACTTGTTACCAGAAGTACGTAAAAATCATTTTTATTTTTCCTAAACGAGCAGATGCAGAGGGGAACGAACTGTTTGTTTTTTTTCAATGAGAGCTTTGACTGTGATTTAATTACATCAAACTTTGCTCAAAGGTAGAGGGTTTCAGATTACATTTCACCTATGCAACAAGCTTCCCATTCTTAAAAATTAACAGTTCCCTTCTACTGAAAAAAAAAAAAATTATATGTAAGATTTCACAGGGAAACGAGCAGTGAAATTCAGTGCCTAAAAAAAAAATAATCGAAGAACCCCTCACATTCAAACTATGATTCTGGCAATAGGCTCCTCATTATCACCCTCGAAGGCATGTGCTAGTTCTGCTCTGCTTGAAAGTATCTGACAAGCAGTAAAATGCAAGAGGACCAAGAAAGCTGAAAGCAGTATTTACAAAATCCTTGTTATGGTACTGTAGGAAAAGAGGAAAAAAGTGTATGCACTTACTCATTTCAGGATTAAAAGTGTCAATACCAAATTGAGTCCTCTTACAGACTGTAAAAATTGCACCAAAACTAAACAGAAAACCAATAATTCATACATACACACACAGTGTGCAATAGTATTTTAAAGTTGTAAATTCCTTTTTTTCCCCCACAATTTTATAAATTTAAATAACTTTACTACTAGGGAATAATACCTTTTTTTCAGGTGTAAGATTTCCAAGACAAGATCTTAAGTTTACCTTCAGCAGTAAAACTTTGGATCTTGCTGTCTTGTCTCCATACAAAGCAAATAAACAATCTCCTTTCTTCACCATTAGTCCTATTATTTCAAGTGAAAGTTTACACCAATGGTGATAAAGTTGCCTCAAGAATTATTTAATAACATAAATTCTTTTAGTCTTATCCTGTGAGCCTTATTTTCCAGACCCTATATCACTTTGTAGGCATACGTTGAACAGTCAGCATTTGCAGCTTTTTCTTGAAGGAAAGTTGTGAGCACAAAAACTGGTAACAGGGGCCAATGCTCTGGGCTGAAAGCAAATTTTCATTGATTGCTTTCACATACCGTATTTGCCAAACTTATTTCTCAAGACCCAAGATAGTGTTTCAGGCAGTAGCATGAGACGCAGGGTACGCCTCCAGCCATCCTGTGGTTGTTTCTGCCATAGTGGGCATGTACCACTTGCCTTGGCAGGTCTGCAGGACTGTGATGTAACCAATCTACCAGGCCTTCCCTTATCTGTATTTTGACCTGAGCTGAGCTCAGTTGGTTAGAGGATGGTGCTAACAATGCCAAGGTTGTAGGATTTGATCCCTATATGCACCATTCACTTAAGAGTTGGACTCAGTGATCCTTATGGGTCCCCCCCACCTCTGAATATTCAGTGATTCTGTGACCATCATCTACCATACCACAGGGGCTTTACCCATTACGCCTGCTTGATCACAGCACATATTTCACAGTTATGGATAACCTGGGATATAGAGTCCATGTAAGTCTACCCCTCAACCACAGGCCCATCAGGGTGTTGCATTTCTTTCCTGATGGCCTGAGGCATCATGGGCCAATCAAGTCATAAAAAATTCACCCCTATGTTGCAAGTCCAGATCCACCAGAGACATTTTAGTCTGGGCAGTTTGATCCAACCATCCATTGTTGTGGTGCTCTTCAGTAGCCTGACTCTTGGGCACATGTGCATCTCATGATGTACTTTCACAGCCAACTTCTCTACCCAGGCAGTGACATCTTGCCACAGTTCAGCAGCTCAGATGGGTTTGTCTCTGCACTGTCAATTGGTCTTTTTCCATCATTCCAGCTCCACAGAGCATTTGCCATCATCCACGAGGCAGTGTAGAGATAGAGTGCCGGCCATTTCTCTTTCAGCAATATCTAAAGTCAGCTGGACAGCTCTGACTTGATCTATCTTGTCCCTCAATAGCTTCTGCAACTCGTCATGTAGGCCATCTGTTTTCTAATGTGTCCCTACAAGATAGGAAGAACCATCCGTTCAGAGCATGTATCACTTTTCATTTTCAGGTAGCTGATAATATTGTGGGGCCTACTCAGCACATGTCATCTTCTCCTCCTCCTCCTCCTCTGATGGTCTGAAATTTTTTTGCCTTCAGGACAGTTACTGATAACTTCCAAGATTCCTGGGAGATTGGGGTTTCCTATTTGAGCTTGCTGTGTGAATACTACAACCCACTTCACGTTGCATCAGTGTCATGATGTGTGGAAGGGACTTTGTACATTCAGCCCAGCACCGGCAGTCGGGCTACCAGGAGGAGCTATGCTGTAGTGCTAATTAATTCTGAAGCAGCTCAAGCCCCTTCATAAGCTACCATTATCTCCTTTTCATTTGGAGTCTAACAGGCCACAGATCTTTCATATCCATAACTCCAGGATCCCATGAGTCATCCTTGAGTTTCCCTGGATAATTTTTGCCAGAGTTTCCAGGAAGGACAATTCTCTCCAGCTGTGGTGAGAGCACATGTTTTGTATTTTGTTCTGTCCTGACTTGCCCAAGGGCTACTGCATGAACAATCCCCCCTTTAATTTGTTCAAAAGTTTGTTGTTGTTCAGGAATCTCACTTAAAATCATTCTTCTTCCATGTCACATGAGAGAGACAGTTTACAACCTGACTGAAATCTGGAATATGCATCCTCCAAAACCCCACGACAGCTATGAAAGCCTGCCTTTCCTTTTTGCTCGTTATGGGTGACATAGTTGCTATTTTGACCACATTCACTGGAATTTGACAATATCCATCTTGCTGTTTGTCCTGGTTCCCTTCAGTATGGGGCTAATTTTTGCAGTAGCCAGAAGGTGGCACAGCTAGCACATTCAGGTTATTCTGTACCACCTCATGGCATTACTGGGGGCAAGGAGTATCTTCTTGAGAGAAGGGCTTCCTTCCCATTGAGCAAGTGTGATGGACTAAGAGGTGGGATAACTCCAATTCCATGCCTGTGGGAGTGGTTTGGGTGACACCGGTTCCGAGCCCAGAGAGAGGTGGAGGTAGTATGGCAGAATGGGCAGTCGGGTATTGTCTATTTTCAAGAATTTCCTTGGTGAGGAAATATCATTTCCTCAATAACATTGCTCTTCTTGTACACTCTGTTAGTGTTCTTGATGTTATTATTTATTTCCTTGTCTCATTGCTTCTTCTCATAAATTGTTCTTATCTCAACTGTGATCTTTACTTTTTGGAGAGTGGGAGTCTCCAACTCTCCTCTCCAGTCTGCTGCAAAGGGGAGAGGGAAGGCGGAAGAGAGTGAGCAAGCTGAAGTGTAGTTTGGAGGGTCTCAGTGGGAACACTAAACTGGGGAGTACTATTCCTAAACCATGACACCAGTTTAATCCTAAAAACTGAATTTACTGTGTGGGTCCCTTGACCTTGCTTTCTTTTATGGCACAACCAGCCTTCAGGAGGATTTTAATTGTCTCCTCCCCTTTCTCAAAACCTTCCTCTGTTGTGTTGCCCGAAACAGTGATGTTATCAATGTACTGCAAGTGTTCCGGAACCTCACCCTTTTCCAGTGCAGTCTGGATCAGTCTATGGCAAATAGTGTGGCTGTTTTCACCCCTGGGGCAGTCAGTTCCAGGTATACTCCATGCCCCTCCAGGTGAAAGCAAACTACATTCAGGCCATGATAGTCTGTCACGCCCCACTTTCCACTAGCTTACACCCTGGCCATATAGGTTAAAGGGTGAACAAGTCTTGCTGACCACTCCCTGGCTCTCCAGAACACAAATCATCTCACAGATGAGGGTCACAGAGTCCCCAGTTGGTGCAGTTTTGCCAATGATGCAGTGATGTAGTAGCAATCAGTATCTGTTGTTCTTCAACCCTCAGCATTCCCAAAGCAGAAGGGTCCTCTGAAAGACCAGGCAAGGTTTTCAGATGTCTAATTTTCTCTGCCTCCACATCAGCTATCCCAAAAACCTAATGATAATATTTTGGGTCCTTAAAATACCTCTCCTGAGGTAATCTACGCCAAGGATGCATGGGACCTCCGGGCCAGTCACAACGGGGTGTTTTTACCATTCATTCACAGCCAGGCCCACTCCAGCTTCCAGTACAGTCACCTGTTGGGATCCCTCTGTCACCCCGGAATGAGGTGGATTCTGTCCCCACGTATCTTCATGGTATCAGGGTGCATCATCCACTGGTGTCAACTAAAGCCTTATACTCCTGTGGGTCTGATGTGCCAGGGCATGGGATCCACACAGTCCAATAGATCCGATTGTCCTTTTCCTCCACCTAGGTGGAGGCAGGGCCCCTCTAGTCCTGGTCATAGCACTCATTGCTCACTCCTTGTACCTATGAGCTGAGGTCCCTTCAAGAGGATCAGAAGCAACATCAGCCCCCTATTCTCTCTGAGGAAGGACTTGCCCACTGGAAATTGGAGTGGCATTTATCCTTGCAGAATTTCCTTTGATACCTGTTTTGCTTTCAACTCAGGTACCCATGCTGTTAGCACAGAGGTTTTCCATCCCACTTCATGTCTTCTCTGTGGTCATGCAGGTAAAACCACAGGTTATCTCGTGACATGGACTCACTCTCTCTCTTAAGCATGGGGTCCTTGCTCCCAATAGCAGAGTCACTGGTCCGTACTGGCTGGGCACAGGACATTTATTCTCTAATTTGCTCAAGTCTTTTGAGCCTGTCCGCAGTCTTGGACAGTCTTTCCACAGCCAGGTACATTTTGGTAGGGAGTAGAAAAGATAAGCTTCACATTCCCAGAGCTGGGTAGTCACCTGATGCACAGTTGGTTCGTTCTCCTTCTTTCACTGGCATCAATGCCAATGGGTTGGTCCACAACAATGGCACGTCTGTACAAATGTCTTACATGTGAATTGTGCACACTGGTCCCCACCTGGATCTACAGAGATCTACAGCTTGTTATTTGAATCCTTTTAGTTTACCTCCAGCACAGCTAATTCTCTCAGGTACTGGGTACCTTTCTCCATTGTGTTCCAACTACTTGGGTGCATTATTAGATCACCCTTGAGAGAATACCTTTCCCTCATGCTTGACGGGAGTCACCTTCAAAGGCTGAGAGTTTCTGTCCTCTTCCCAATCCCCTTGTCAATGCCCACATCCCAGGACAGGTATTCCAGTTGCTTGACTTCACTACCCATTTAATTTAATATCATGGGCCATGATATCCCAGCATCAGAGTAGCCGGGTCACTCAGGGCTCATTCAACTGGTAGCTGAAATTTATTAATACATCTCTCAGCTCACCTAAGAAGAGAGGCTGGGTGATTATCTCTGGCCCTGCCTGTTCCTCCTCTTCTGAGGGCCCTGCTTCCTCTTCATCCCTCATTAAGCAAACTGATTTGATTCTTGGATTATTTTTTTCTGTATAGAGACAACTACTACTGGAATGGGTCGTTCCTCTGGTTCAGCTGCAGTTTGAGTGGCTTTGGTGCCTGTTGTTCTGCTTTGCTCTCCTCCCCCTGAGAGTGCTGTACAGTAACAAGCAGTAGTCAGGGCCCAGCACTGTTGCATAATTTCCTGCCTCTCTGGAGCTGCCACAGCATTTTTCTTTCAAATATTCTGCCACTTAATCAGGGTCCCGTAGTTTTTCAGGGGTGAACTTCCAAATCACTGGAGCAGAACAGTCCTTCAAAAGCTGGCCCATTTTCTTCTACCTTCCACTCATCCACCCTCAAGGGCAGATCTCTGAAAGACCCCTCTAAAAATCTCTTTTGTTGCTCTAAACCTGTGTGTGAACCACACTCAGGAGATCCGGCAGACCTAGTAACAAGAACATGCTTTCCTTAACATCAAAGGGAAATTCAAAATCCTCGAAAGCTGTTGTAACAGGCTTGAAAGAGGAAAAGGGGGTGAAAGGCTGTGGAATTTCATTCCCCCCTGTTCTTTCCAGTGGGTAGAGATATTAAAGGATTCCCAGAGGTAACACCTAATGTAAGGATAGCAGAGCAACACTGAATATACATTCCAAACTACCTTTATTGCCCTTGATGTTATCATGTCACAAGCTGGTGTCACACAGTACAGCAAAAAAACAGTTGTGATCCCTCTCTCTGCCCTGAAAAAGAACATCATGAGGAGCACACAGTGCATATATGGAAATATATACAGGGTTAGGTACCACAACTCCATGAACAGACAACAATGCTGTGACCAGTGACTCCAGACCTAAACCTACAAATGATTAGACCGAATTTTTTTCCAACCTGCTCTGGAAACAGAAACAAAATAAAACAATGAACATTAACAGTAACAATACTAATGATAAAGGGTACAAGAAAAGAGACCAACAATTCACATGCAATTGCTCATCCCCCATGGGAGCCTCTGACAATACCCTAAAACTTTCTCTGCCATGTGGAAGGGAGCCCTTTCCCTATCGCCAGAAGACGATGTGAGGTGGTACAGAACAATCTCTGGGTCCTGGCCATGTTCCCTCCTGGCAAAAATTAATTCTGTCCTGGCCAGAACCAGGACACCTCATAGGAGAGATGTTCCAGTTCCCTAATCAACTCAATAGCCCTCAGCTGGACTTGTTACAGGAGCTCTATGTCTCTCTTGTCCTAGGGAGCCCACAACTAGACACAACACTCCAGATGTGCCTCACCAGGGCAGAGAAACGCAATCACCTGCTGTGACCTACTGGGAATCCTCTTCCTAATGCACCCTAGGATCCCAATGGCTTCCCTGGCCTCAAAGGGCACACTTCTGGCTCATGGATGATTTGTTGTCCAATAGGCTCCCCAGGTTCTTCTCCACAGAGCTACTTTCCAGGAGGTCAGTCCCTAGCCTGTACAGGTGTTTGTGTTTATTCCTCTCCAGGTGCACTTGCCCCAGTTTTGTACCATCAGCAAACTTGCTGAGGAGGCAATCTGTCACTTCATCCAAGTAATTTTATTGTTAGTAATGTGCCATTTTTATCCCAGCATATGTTGTAGACAAAACGGGACAAGATGAAACACCTGTCTCTTAGGCATCCTTCTAAACAAAGCTCAGTCCAGTGATCTCACCTTAGTTCCATCTACATAATTTGAGATTGGCATTGAGACAGTTTTTATGGAATTTAAGATTTTCTATATTAGTTACTATAAATAATAATTAATAGAAGGCAATTCTTTAATCAAAGTTTTACCCAGTAATTCCTCACATGACTAAGAGTTATTCAAGTATATAATAATAGAAGTGCTTTTATCATGGATTTTTAATTAATATGTCATTTACTCCTTCACATTATTACTGCAAGTTTTAAGAATTTATCTGAATCCTACAGCCTGCACTAATGTCCTGCAGTAGACCAAACCCATGATATTACACCAGTTTGCCTTCTTACATCATATCCAGACCTTTATGAAGGTAGTTTTTGCCACTAAAAACTTTCATTATAGCTTCATCAAAGTCCAAATACCATTCCTTTTCACTGGCAAGTTTTTTAATCACTTTATAATTTGCAAATGCCAATAAGGAATACTGGTATTAAGAGCTTTTTAGAATGCATGGACATGCATGGACCACAAGAAGTAATACTTTATTTTTTTGTAACGTTTGGGATCTACTGAGATCTGGTATCATCATATACATCAAACAATGCAATAGGCTATCAGCTTCACTGCCATGTATGATTAAATCTGGTATAATTAAACATGCAATGGAAACCTTAAAAACCCCCCAAAAAATGAGGAAGATCAATGAGAAAAGTATGTTACAGTTAGAAGTATAGTGATCGCTCTATTTCAAAGAATACCCATACAAACTTACTGTACTGATTTTTTAATAAAAAATGACAAGTACTTTGAAAATAGGAAATTTTAAGCAGAGGTAATATCTCCATATAACTTTCATATTTATCTATCATATTGTATAAGGGTACAACTTAAAAAAAAAAGTATACATACTTACAGCAGAAATGTTACACACTTCTTACAAATCCTGAAGCTTAGGCTTGCACACCTCATTGCATGTCACTGCATGCTACAGTGCATTGCCAATTATTATGTTTTGCTGGAACATACTTCTCTTTCATTTTTGGTGGCATTTTCCCACTTGTCCCTTCAGCTAGAGTGAAGTTACACACTATTACCTTTTGCATACTTTGGAAGAATTATTTTGAAAGCTAACATTCCAAACTACCTGCATAGACAGATGCCTAGTTCTTATCCAGCTACTTTCAATCTCATTAAATTCACTTTCAATTAAGAAAGAAGATAAGGAAAGAATTTGTAAAATTTCTTTTTATGAAAAGTGAAAGCCCATAACATCAGACAACATTCACTATTTTTTTTTTATTTCTATTTGCCTTTCAATTTTTAACTCAATTACTTTGCTGTGCAGTCCTTATAAACCATAGTTGCCTGTTCAGGACTGTGTGTCGTGGAAAACACCAGCTGGGAAGACCTCCTCCGTTAATGAACATGTTGTGGTGCACCCTTTTGAGTGCTTCACTAACTCTTACAGGCACACTCATCTTCCAAGTCTCCTAGGGATTCAGAAAAATTTAATTTTTCCTTCCATATTTCTGTCTATTCCCTTCTTGAGATGACCACTCTTCACAACTAAAATAATCTTTGTTCCACTTCCTTAAATGTACAGTTTTATCTTTTCTAGGCTGGCTGACATATCTACTTTGCTAGGTAGTGAACAGCTCCTTGCTCCAAAGGGATTAAACCCCCTCCAATCTCTTGGATTGGAGTGTGCTATCATACATGACTTTTGCACTGAATGGATTATTTAGTATATATCAGTTCACTGGGGAAGATTAAAAACATCTTTGTGTGACTATTTGTTTAATCTGTTTGGTATGGGAGAGAATTTGAGGTGACCTACATTATGCTACATAACAAGCACACCCTATAAAATGTCCTGCAGGTTTTGGCTGTCCAGTAAATAGAGAGGATTGAGTTCTTTGTTGAGATAAAAAATGTTTGAGTAAGTGATGTCTTTTTCATGTTTCCCAAGAGACAATATTCTACAATAATATAACTAATGTTGAAGCACCAGGGCAGATTCCACAAATAAAAACCATTAAAATGCAGACTTCACAGGGGCAAAATCTAGCAATTTCATCTCTGAGTGGAGATCCAGAATGGATACATTTTTCTAGGAGTTATACAGAAATTACTCTTAAATACCTCAACAATTATTTCCTCTCTAAAAGAAAAAAAACATTTTATGTGAACCCCAATAGACATTGATCAAATCTAAGAATAAAGATTAGAAGGAATAGGAAAATTATCAGGAAGCAAACTTCCACTCCTGGTTTAATGCACAACTCTGTCCCAGGAAGAAGGACAAAGGAAGATATGTTTATTTCCATAACTCACTAGTTTTGCAAACTTACTCCACCTGGCTTAATCCTAAGCAGTAAAAGTTTCACTTCATACTATATTCCTTTGAGACATTTTCCTGAAAATCCTCCCAAATAATTATCTCTGTTAAACTGAATTTTGGCACAACTCTAACCTAATAACCAGATAATTACTGTAACAGCTATTGCTGCTAATAATACAGTAATTATTACTGCTAATAATGAAAGAAATATGGTGACAAAATTATTTGTAAGACTTTTGAATAAGTCTTCATATAGCAACCATAATTGCAAAACCTCTTACAAAACTGGTGGCACTACTGCTGGTAATAAAACAAAGTGGAGGGAACTACACCACACATGTCAGTAAAACAGTGGACCATAGACCATTTTAAGTTATGATATCTTAGCTTTATGACTTCAACAGTGATTTGGGTAATAATAACAACAATAATAAGGAAGTCCTCTTACAATAAGGACTTTCATTTCTTCCCAAGTTCAGTTGAAGCTGCCTGTGTATCTGGCACTGCATTAAAATGCAGCCTAAGAACAGTGGCACCACATTTTGCCAAATCAGTCTAGCCCAGAGAAAGGACCTTAACCACTGCTTTACGTTATATGCATTTTTTCATTGCTTTAGCACTGTAAATGGAATTGAATGAGGGAACTCCCTAATATATGTTAAAACCACTGAACCGTGCATATCAAAACAATATTTCTTCTATGGTGTGTAGGCATACATTTAAGTTAGTACTTATTTTTATGAGGATAATATTAGTACAGTACGGCACAGAGTGAAAGGAAAAAAGAGTATTCTCAGTGTTACGCACAGTTAATTTTACATTTTGCCAAAGAACACTTGTACAAAGTAGGGAAATAATTTCCTCTTCCTTTTCTTCTCTTTTTTTCTTCCCTAATAAACACTTCTATTAATTAAATTATTAAACATACTTTTCAGAGATTTTTTGAAATCTTATTCCAAGCTAACTTAAATGAAGTGACTTAAAGCCTGTCAAATAATGGACAGTTTATTATGAAAGAGCAAAACTATAATATACAAAACATGGTTTTTTCCTTTTTTTTTTTTTAAATTGCATTTCTAAGAATGGAAGGCAGAGATATATCATGTTGAATAAAATTGAATTTCAAGGTATTGTTCTGTAAACATTTTATTCATCATTTTTTGACGTGACTTAAAGAAAATGTACCCTAGATACCAAAATTCTTTGTCTCTGGAAGGGATGAACACAGAATTCTGACTACTAAAGTTTTATTGTTCAAACTCAAATAAAAGCCACACAATGCCACACAGGGCAGAAAATCACAGGATGGCAGCCCATTTTAAATTATGGTGTTTTTTCACAATGACTTCTACAATGTTTTCAGAACAAACTGCCTTAAAATAGGGAACTTTTGGTTGGTTAGTTGGTTTGCTTTTGTTGCAGAAGTTCAGGGGAAGCTAACTGTGTAGCTGGAACCTCATTTAAACTGTACGCTAGGAAGCACAGTGGCACAGTCGTATTCCAGATCAGCCTAGTCAACACTATATTTAGGAATATTTAAATGAAACCACTAATGTGTCATAATATTCTGAGAATTTTACATGATTTAAACTGAAAAGTAACATCTCAGACATTTATTTTCTGTTAGTAAGTTATTTACTGCTTTTTCTTGATCACAAGATGGCATTTGCAGATTTATATTCCCTGGAACCTATAATTTTCAAACTAAGATAATTTTCACCCAATCTCATTACAACAATGAAATAACCAGAAAAAACTGCCTGAGATAATACACTTACACAGCTACATCTGTGTTGATTAATGGTAACCAAAATAATCCAGTAGCATTGCTAATTTTTGTTAATTTACTCTGCCTGCAGAAACTTTCAGTGTCAAAAATAATGTATTCTTTCATTTAATAGTCATACCAGGAGTGCAAGGCTAGAACTGACATGATTTAGGATGTTCTATAACAGCTCATAGTCAAGTAGATCCCCCTAAACAGGATCAATTTCAGGTCATCAATTCACCAGCTTCATGACTGCTTTAAATTATGGACACAAAAATAATCATCTGGTCTAAAGCATTACAGATTTTTGTGTTTTCCCTCAGTAGAGATGAAAAGTGGGAGAAAAAAAATAAAAGACGTTATGACCTCATTGACTTTTGAGTAAATCACATCTTCCTTTCAATCATCACTCAGCCTTCTGCAGCCATGTCTCTGAATGTATTTTCCAAAGGAGAGGTCTTGCAGTCCTTTACTGTATTGCTAGATTATTCACAACATTAATATATTTTGTTTTATTTTTTTAAAAGCACTCAACATCAAAACTCAAATAAAACACTGGAACAGTCCTTTGATTTCAGAAATTTAAGGTGAAACTTTGTAGTGCTCAAAGTTAACACGCCTTCACTGATAATTATGTTAGCATACAAGATTAAAGCATTTTGGATGCAAAACTAAATTATGTACAACTATCTGGGGGAAGATTGACTTTATTGATCTCACAGCAATTTTTGTTCCTTAAGATTACACTTACATTAACTGTGGGATCAATATAGGACTTCCAAAACATAGGAGTACTTCCTCTTAAGTATGAAAACATTGTATGTGCTGATAAAATCCCACTGAAGGAGGTGACATTATTTCTCTAAATCACTATAGCTGAATTTTTTTGCTGAATAATAAGCTTTGCTCATCTTACTATATTTAAGTAAATATGGGACATATCACAGTTGCTTGAGATTAATACATCACACAGTCTACCACAGGGGAAAGTGGATCCAAGGTCCTTTTTAACTATATAAAACATGGAGTAAAAAGCCAAGCAGTAATGGATATACGCAGTTAGCTACAAAACTCATTTACACTCCCAGCTAAAGTACTTGGCTGAAATTTTTCAGTTTATCTTTTCATTTTTTTGAAATATTTCTATGCAAAGACTGAGAATATTTTCCCCTTTTGAGAAAGCTGGAAAAAAAAAGCTTATATTAAAAACATCTTCTAAAATTACTCAAAGGAAAGAATTTCATGCTTGATTTTGAGGAATTTCACAATTTTCAGATACAAAATAAACTTGATGCTAGCACATGGCTTATCTTATCTAGATTTCCTACATCACATTACACTTTAGTATAATTTTGAGGCCTCTTTTTATTTAGTTGGTATGGGAAAAGGTGCATTTAAAAAAAAAATTATTCTGGCAGTTATGAAAGGTTACATAGACAGCAAGTAAGGAGTAAGGCTCCAAACATTTCAATAGGGATTATAAATCTTCACAAGAAACTACTCAAAGCTGAAGCACTACATTGAGTATGAATAATAAAATTTACTGAAAAATGGGAAAAAAAATCAAAGGGTAGCAGTGGTATAAAGAAAATGAAAGCAAACTTTTATAGGTTTTTAAATTAACTGAAAAATTATTTCACATATCAATTAATTAGATCCACAGTAAAGTACTCTGGAAAAGAGATAATTCTATAATTTATGACAACAAAAAAAAAATCTGTTAATACAGCATATACGAAAACCTTCATTTTAATTCTTTTTTTCTTGCATTAAAATATGGATAGAGTAAAAATGAAGTCACAAGGCAAAAATTAAGTCCAGTAGGTAGTGAAGAAATTCTAAAAGAGAATGTAGTTTGTAAAAAGAAGTAGTATCAGTCACCAAACTACTAATCTGCACCATCCTGGTGTCTTCAGGAATTGCAAAGAACACAGTTAGCTGATGCAGAAGAACCTCACAGCATGAGGTGACACCATGCTCAGTGTAGGAAGCTGGGGGAAGAAATAGGAAGAAAGGACCTCTGGGACAAAGCTCTGTCATCTTTCCAAGTCACTGTTACACGTGGTGGAACCCTACCTTCCTGGAGATGATTGAACAACCTACCTGCCTGCCAATGGGAAGTACTGAATGAAATCCTTGTTTTGCTTTGTTTGCCTGGATGGCTTCTGTCTTACCTATTAAACTGTCTTTATCTCAACCCATGAGATAAACACTCAAAAAACAAAAGTTACACCCCGAGTTTACCTTCCTTTCATTTTATATCAAAGAGTATGGCTGAATGAAAGAGAATAGATAAGTTTTTCTCTCTTACAAACAACAATCCTACAAGCCTCTTTATGCAAACAAATGCACTGAGAAGTTTTCGGAACAGCCTGGAATTTGGTACAGTACAAGATAAAAGTGATAAAATTGAACAAGGGATGCATGATTGATAGTGAAAATTCTATACTGTAATCCAGCACTGAAAAGAAAGAAAAAAAAACTTTGTTAGTTTAACCCACAATTTTCTCTGGAGCATTAGCATTGCCATGGACTGATGCAAAAGTATCAGAAGGGGTTAAATGATTTTATAGTTTATATCATGTTTTATCTTCCTTTAGCTATACAAAGATTAAAAATACTTTTGATTCTATGGATAATAACTTTGAATATATTAAAGTATTAGAAGATTAACACCCAAATACTGAGGTTGTTTCCGGAAGCAAAGTGTGTTTGTATTTAGTCTGATATATAATTGCTTTATTATAAAAGCCTACTCATTTCCTTTCATAAAAAACAAATCTTTTTATTTTTCATAGAAGACAATTCTAATATTCGTATTGTAATAAAATGGGATTTTTAAACTTCATAAATAGGTAGCATCTTGTTGTTAAAAACTGAAGGGAATTTTTATTATTACTAATTTAACTCTACAATTTACAGAAAGATTATTTTATTCAACCGTACACAATTCAGTGGAATTAGTTATTCACTGGAGATTTGTTTTTAACTGATAGTATGATATACTTGTCAAGTGTTTAATTCTGCAGAAAGGCCACTTAGAGTTCACTTCAGAAAGAGGGGCTGCTATAAACATACTTTAAAAGAGTTTGTGATAAGTTAACAATTATTCCCAAAGGCAAAAATTCCACTATTTCTAAGTTTGTGAAAACTAAAAATATTCACTTATAATTTATGTACTGTGGTGATTTCAGAGGCATGGACTTCAAAAGATGGTAGTATGCAAAGACTTTTACTACACAGTGAAAATTCTTTATATACTGTCACATAAACAGGAAATAACTCTACACTAGTGTGCCCTCATCACCCATCCTGTTTCACAGCATTCATTTTTATGGCAACAGGTAAACAATACTTTTTAACGTAACAAACAATATTTCTCCCTTCTGACAGGTCTAGCAGTTCACAAACCCACAATACATTCTTTTTCCACTTCCCCTGTGACCAGGATGTTTTTCATTGGTCCCAGGGTTTCTTCCGGACCAGAGACAGAATGTCACTCTGGCTTTTAAAGCCTCTCGCTCTGCTACTTACATTCTGTAACTCCACAATTTACCATTTCTACCATTTCTTGATAAATCTGGTTTTAATTTAAAAGGTATGACTGGGTCTCAGCATTTAGGAAGTGACCAGAGCATAAAATTGCTCTTCTTTTTCTTATGGAAGTGCTATAGGACTGGTTTATTAGTCAAGAATGTTGAGAAAAACACACTACTTTTAGTTCGCTTTTCTTTTTTTTAACTTGAAAACTGACTTGAAGTGAAATCACACCTAAAATTCATAGTATTCTTGGAAGCATTCTGTTTTGGACACGGATGACCCTCAAAAAAATAATACTCCAGAAGGACAGATTACCACATTATAAAGAAATTATTTGCATGATAAAGTTTAGATTCACTGCAATTACAGAATAAATCAAGCGCACTTCTGATATGCTTAATGCAGAGATTGTTCTGCAACAAAATTCTTCTATTCATATTGCTAAAAATAAATCAGTTCAGGACAGAGGTCTTACCTCAGCTTTGTCTTCTGTATTCCTTATTATCCTTACCCTTTCCTACTCTTGTTCTTTTCTCTCTCTCCCCTTCATATAGGTAGCTTTTGGGTTGATTCTGGTTTTGGATTGATTGATTTTAGAATTTAGTTTGCTTTTCTCAGTGTGTGTCAAGCATCTAGTAAGTAGTAGAATGAACCTTGCCAACGAACTCTGTCATGTCTTTTGCTTTTACATTATTTGCTCATATTCAGTGATACCTTTGCTGGTAATTCCTTAAGTGACCATAAGACATTCAATCACGACACAAGTGTTCACCCAAATCTTATCTGAATTAACTGTCTTGATCTACACATCATGAAGAATTTATTTGATTAACAAAATGAATGAAGAAAGAAATGAGAATGTTCCTCTCTCTGTCCGATCGACTTTTTTCCCCTCTGACTGTGGGTGGAAAGCATATATGAAATTGAAAGATCTGTAATTCACAATCTCTGTGAAACAGGAATCTAGAATAATTAATTTCTATTCCTTTTTAAGTTAAAAAAAATATTCAAGGAGGAGTAGTATACACATCCACATTTTTTCTGTCAGATTTTCTTATTAGACTACTTTTCTAAGATGCTCAGCTAGCATCTCAGAATACAGTGCTTTACAAGGATATACACTTCCACTACAAAACAAGGCCCAAATTAAGAGCACGAAGAGACTTTAAAAGGGTTGAGAATGAAGAAAAGTGTCTTTAAACCATTTGATTAAAATATTTCTGTCCCTCAGTAAGGAGAATTTGAGTCAAGTTTAACTGATTTTAAAGTACTATATATCTTGAACAATATCAATTTTATAATTATATAATATTTTTTGAAAGGTAGAAAAATATAAATTTTCTATCAGATCCAAGAACAGTCTATTTAAAGTGAAGTGGTGCTTAATACTTTTGCCACAGTAAGTGTAAATGGTCTCAGATGGAGATGGTGCACAACCTTATTCAGGAATACAGAGACTGACGTTGCTCAATCTGAAAAATTTATAATGTTCTCCTTCAGAGCAACCTCATCATATTTACAGTAAAAACAAGTAACACAAATAAGAAAAAAATCACTGACTTTTATTTATTTACGTACTTTGAAGCAAAATTAGCCAGCAAAATATCTGCCCATATTCATGTTCAGTTTACTTTTCATGACATTTGCTTCAGACAGATGTATTACAAACTGCTAAAGGCTTGATGCTTCCTTTCTGAACTTAGACTCATACCAGGAGCTTATCCATTCCATGATCTTCTGGTGCAACACAGACCAAAATGGAAAGACATTTATCTCTCTCCTGCTTAGGTCACAATACCCATTACTATGCCATCTGAGTGTGTAAAATTTTCAAGATATTTACCTTCACAAAATTTCTGAGACATACTGGATGGTGTGAATAAACAAAGAAAAGGCTTAATGGCTGTCTCACAAGCAATATGTAACTGGACTGTTATTTTCTCACAATTCATACAAGAACTTTAAAAACCTACATGAAGAAAGAGTTGTAACGTTTAACTGGGTTCCCTACAGAAATAAATTATAATAATTCTGTAACTATATATTTCTACAGTGTATATGACTATTTATGTCTCGCTTTTATTCTGCTGCCCTACTTTTCCTTATGGTTCCTTATTTCAAATAAATTTTAAGAACAGAAGAGTTTGTAAAGATAGTAAAGTCCATAAAAGCTTTGAGATCATAAAGGAAAGGGATTTTATTAATGTCAGATGTCAAACAGACTTTCTTTTTATATGGCACCAGAGAATCCACACAATCAACTGCAAATAATCACAAACACTGGTAAATGCTTACAGTGGTACTCAAAATGTCTTTCATCAGTTTATATATATACAGTTTTATACTGCAAAATGTAAATCCATGGAAAGGTGGCTTGTTAAGTGGTGGCATTTTCTTTTTCTTCCTCAAACAGAAACAAAATTAATTCATTCATACAACATATTTCACATGGAATTTATTGAATTAAAAAATCCTAGGTATATGAAACCTAAATATTTTGCATTTTTAATGAAAATTTTAAATCAAATTTTAATCAAAGTTTTAAATAAAAATTTTAAATATAAAAAAATCTTTTAAAAACTAGACATATGCCCTAGAAATACAATTCCACCTTTTCTTATTTCAGCTTCATTCATTACTCTCAAACCCATATACTTATTAGAGACAAGACCAAGCCACAACATGACTTATATCTACATGCACACATTTGTAGCCTTTGAAGGGTTAAAATCTTTAATCAGCCAATGTTAAGCTCTTCCCCTTACAGAAATTCTTATTTGTAAAAGTGTGAGGATTTTAGTATGATCATGTCAGCTCTGTTAGGGTTTTTTTTTGTTGTTAGTCATTCTTCTTATAAGTTTCAGGTTTTAATGTGAGGGAGAAATAAAACTTAAAAGAGGAGAAAGAAAATAGAATTCTTTTTCTGCTACAGTCGAGAATAGTATATGTGCACACACGCATGCATGCACACATGTAAAACCAGTGTGTGTGTCAACTGAAGAAATTTACCAATGTCTTAAATACTGGTGGGAAAAACCAAAGTGGGAGAGGGCTCTACGAAGACCGAGAGCTTTCAAAAGTTTCGACTGCCTATGAATAAACTTTGCACTCATCATTTCAAGGAGTCCTAAGGACCTTGATCTTTAGCAGGAGACTTCATTTTCAGCCTGCCAGGAAATAAAATTTTACAAAACCCAACCAAACAAACAAAAAACACAAAACCAGAACAAAACAGATATACATGGGAGGTGGATAACTAATCCTTACTTTCCAGTATCTTTTTATAATTGTCAACACTTAGTGCACTCTGCTGAAACTTACTCTGAAGCAGGTCAAAATTATTTTTAGGTATTTTAGCATTTTAAGGTTGAAGTAAAAATACTATGCTTTCTCCTTATAAAAGTCATAAATATTTACAGTCTGAAAGCTTATAAAAACTCAAGTCAACTATGCAATATCACCAAGTTTACTTCCTTCTTTCCTGTATTTTTATTCAGGGTTGAGAAGACACTATGTTACTAAGTAATATTAATTTTTTCTTTAGATAAATAGACAGCCAAGCAAACAAAACCTTAAGTCAAGCAAACACCCACTCTGATATTATCAAAGGAATATATATGATAAATAGTGAAGAAAGTATATCTTATATAAGTTTTCTTAAGGGACTGAGTGTCATATAAATACACATTGTAATATAAGCCACTGGCAATTCTTTTTCATCTTAAGTCAATGAGGTACTATTATAATACTCATATTGTTGTCTAATGTAACAGTTAGCTAAAAGTTGTTTAAATCTGCATGGTAAAAGTACTCTAAAATTGGGAATGAGCCAAAGTAATTTTCATAAAACCATCATTACATTTAACTGCTTGTATTTATTCAAAATGGTGGGCCATTACTGTTATAATGCAGCACAATTTAATCATTTTCTTTTAAGTTTATACACATTAAGAGAAGTTACAAACTTTGTAACTCCAGACAAATGACAAACATAGTATTTTCCCCTGCTTCATCTAGAAAAATATCTATATAGTACTATTTTAACTATTTTAAGTTATTAATACATGTTATTTCAAGACTTACAAAGGCAGATACTTACAATCAAGTTTCACACTTTATGACATCTGTGCAAGACTTTGGAAAGAAATGATTAGCTGAGTGACATAAATTCATAACTCTTACAACAAAATCAAAGAGTTCTAAAAAATTTCTAGGCAGGAACTTGAAAGGGAGACATATTTTTAAGTATTAAGGTGTTTAAACAACATACTACACAATTAAAACACTTCTACTGGACTCAACGTATTTAAGAGATTAAATAGACCTTACTGTTATTAGATCTGCTTTTGTTTGGTGAGGGTCTAAATTTTACTAGGTATTTTTATTAAATGCAAACTATTTATTCACTTGTAGCAGCTCAAATACATTACTTGATCTAACCAGATTAAGAAAAGCAAAAGAAACCCCAGCAGTACGAAATTAAATTAGATTGTTCCCTCATAATATAATAAAAAGCAAATATAAAGTACATGCAAAGTATTTTGAAAAGCAATAATCCTAGAAAAATTTCCAATATTCATATTACTTAAACATTTATCAGCTGTTACCCTCTTATTTTATGATGAAATTAAAGAATTAATTCTGAGTATGTGTTTCTTTTAATATCCATGCTTCTGCATATCAGTATGCCTCACAAGTATAGAGTGCCTATGTTTATTGATGCAAGATTCTACTTTCCACTACACACATCTCATTTCTTCTTGAAGTATGAAAACATCTAGGTTAAATGTGAAATATCCCCACAAATATGTTATCTACTAAGTTATATAAAAATTTCTCTCAAAGGTTTTAGAAAAATGACTGATGACCAAAGATACTGAAGCACAATACATAACGTTAACAAATGAAAAACAAAACCAAAAAAAAAGTCAACAGCAGTGTATTACAACACCCCAGGTCTGTTGAGTAGTCTGTATCTCTGAATTCTGAAAACCTGATACATGTTACTACAGACACAGATAAAAGCACCATAAACTAATCTAATAGGGTGAATTAGAAGTGAATAAGTGGACAAAATCCTGTGTAGTATAAATACAGAAAGGAGAGGATAAGAAAGGTAGAATGGGTACAAAATTGATAGTAGAAAAATCTGTAAATCTGACTTCAATAATACAGAAGACTTTATAAAAATTCTGAAAGGAAAGAATATTTGAGAAAATGGAGGTAAATCAAAAACTAGATCAAATGGAACAAAGGTTATCTCATGTAGATCATGTCAAAGTAATCTGTGGTTTTCTGTGACAGGCAATTTTTAGATTCAAAAGCAATGGCTGATTTTATCCATTGTTACACAGGAAATTGCTAGTCATTCATGAGTACATAAGAAAAGGAGCTACATGCTGCATAAAGATAGAAAAATGGTAATATGAGATACTAAGAAGGTAAGAATCAAACCACCTGCAACTCAAGGATCACAGAATCAAGACATTCCTTAATTTCATTAATACCATGAAAAAAAACTATAGATATGTTTATGCATTCATCTCCCTGTACAATTAGGTGTCATCAATACAGAGCAGAATCACGATATCAAAAGATAGCACAAGATGATGGCAGTGTAACAGAAACAGAATGAAGTCTGGCATCAAAAAATACAAGGTCATGTACATGACAGGAAAGAACAAGAATTTCAGGTCAAGTCAGAAGCTTATTAGATAGACACAACTGAAGTGTACTAGTCAGTCATAAGATGACATAAAATTACCTACAAGTAGGAACAACTGTGAAAAAACAAGTGGATGCTTAAAATTTATCACATTCAATTGATGTCTCAACATGAAAAATTACAAATCTATATCCTGGGCCCAAAGATACAGATATAAACAATTTACTGTAGGCCAGTCCTAATGGATAACATCTCATCCACAACCTTCAATCATCTGGACAGACAAGAAAGAAAAAGAGAGCAGAAAATAAATTGAAATTTTGTTCACTCTGGATTAGGAGACTTACAGAAAGGCAGAAAAGCTCCTTTTTCAAGGGTCATTTTCACATTTTTCATTACACATTCACAAGGAAGAATAAAGTAGTGGGATACAAAACAAAATCCAGTATTACTGATTGCTTGTTCTCAGATGAATGATAAGAGTTCTATTGAAGTAATGACACACTATAGAGCAGTAAAATATACTGATGAAGTCAAGCCTCGTCTTATAAAACAGGTAAACCAAATTTTTTAAAATGGACCTTTTAATGAGAACCATAATCTTACACCTAATATTTATTTAAAGTTTGCAAGTGCATTGTAATTGAGGGCCATTGAGGAACACTTGGGCAGTCAACTTTAGGAGTTCCTGCTTTATTTAGATTGCTAACACTATCATATTTGTGTGAGTATAATATAAGTAAAGCTATTCAAGCTGCCTATGTGAAACAAAGAAAAACACAGGTAATACTCAAGGATACTCCCTTTCAAGTTATTCCCAGAGTAGAATATTGCAAAATTATGATGAGATCTTTCAAGAAGAAATAGAAATATTAGAAAGAAAATATATCTGTATTGCACTCCCTCATATTTCAGTAGAACTGAAATACTGTTAAAATAACATTGCAAAAGAATCATCATAAATACCACATTTAAAAAAAATGGTTTTAAAGAACTAGTAAGGCCTTTGAGGTATAATTTAATTTTCAATTTACTTGCAAAATAAATCTTGCAGTCCAATAACTTTTTTCAATAAGAAAGATTAGTTTGAAAAAAATTTGCCTTTATGGTTATAAGACCAGCCTGCTTTGTTAGCTTAATTATCACACTTCTTATCATTATGTTAATTTTTTAGTAGAATGAAAAATTTGTATGAGATATCCACTGCTGTGCTTACTCAAACTATAAATAAAAGGATCATTTTAGGCTGGAGATGGTATCTTAATCTCTTGGCAAACACTGAAATCTCAAAGATACAGTAGATATAAAAACTATGGGTTCTTTTTTTTTCCGAAGAGTACGCATTGTTTGACAGAATTAATTCATTTTTTCTAGTTTCTCAACTCTTTCTTCACCCTCTTCAATGAAAGCAGTCTGCATGAAAAGGAAATCCCTTGCTGGACATTTCTATTTGGGAGTGCCTTCTCACATTTCTATACACAGCTGTAAAAAACACTGTGGAGACAAAAAGCCTGTGCTGAGCTGCATGTCTTATCTTGTTGGTCTGCTTAAAGAAATGTGATTCACCTTTAGATAAACAAATTGAACTATCTAATAACATAGCAGAGTGACTAGAAAAACACTGCATTTTATTATTGCTTAATGAATTTATCGACAATTAAAATAAAACTCATGTCATTCCATAGAATGTTCCTGCTCTAATTACTGAAGTATTATCTATCCATTTTCTCAAGATAGTGCCTAATTATAATATCAAACCAAGTCTTTCTTACTGTTAGATCAATAATTTAAACTTATGGCAGGGGCAGGTGGAGTTGTGTGGGAAGCAGCTGTTTTGAGGGGGTTGACTGAATACAGCACTATCAGAGACACACGCATCTAGAGCAGGTCATGATTGTTTTTCTCCTCTTTTGACATAAAGCAGTTTTTTCACTTTGTTCAATGGTGTCTCATAAAATTGTTAAAACTGCTACCAGTGAGAGAAAAAGACAGTAAAATGAAGCTTTCTGTTATTTGGAAATGAATCCCTCCTTACAGATGTGAGCTCAAGACACAGCAGCTGTGAATGACTAAACCTCAGAAAATATTTGTGCAGGATGTTTGGCATTTGTATTTTTATTGTGAATGTATATTAGATTTAACTCTGAAACTGACTCTGAAGAGTAAAAATAGGTATTTTCCTGATCATCCTTAGGCAGGTTCTGTGTTGATATCTGCAATTCAATTGTTTGTGTCCTATGTTAAATTCACGAATGTGAATATAAACACGTAAATATCAATAGGAAAACCATGTTAAAATTGAGATCAAAATGAAGGTCAAAGAGAGCTCTGCAGTGTGAGGCACATTTAAAAAATGCAAGTGTATGTTAGCAATTTCATTAAAAGAAACTTTAAATTTGTGATTATAAAAATAATAACAAAAACTCCACTGGTACGTAAAGTAATTCTTTACATATAGACTTGTGAGTACAGTTACAAGTACTATCTTGCCACCCTAAAGAATTCATCGATATTATGTATAAAAATATCACTAAGTTTAGCTCCTAACAATGAAGTGATGTAAAGTTTTTTCTTATTGCTGTTTTTTTGGTTTCCTTTTCCACAGATTTTGAGTTACCTGACAATACAATCAATGTTACCTGAAGTTTCCCAGCAATACAGCCAATTCTCAAACCAAAACCAAAAAAATAGCTAAGCTGTATAATCGTTGTGAGATTCAAAACAAGGGAAAATTCAGGCAATATATTCCTGCTCTTTTACAGGTGCTGATGCCAGCTAGGTCCCCACTGAAATCTTTCATTAGACAAGGACTGGGAGCCCAGAATGGGACTGAGACTTACAACCCTTTAGAGCTGCACGCAGGTATTTCCTGCCTTCACTGAGATAACTCAGTAGTTTTATTCTATTCTACAATTAGAAAGATTAATTCTTTTAAAAGCCATTAGAAAGCCTTCATTTTGTGCAACTGTTTTAATACTGGAGTTACACAGAAGGTGTACAATATCAAAAACCAGCATAAAAAATATACGAGGTAGCAACACTGTATGTGCAGCATTGACACGCACAACCAACCATTGTAAGTAAACCCATTTGCTAACATACAGAAGATGATGTGTTACAGATGGGCTATCAGCAGCACACAGTTTTAGTGACTATTTAGTGGCTCTTCTCTTTTTTTGAGTTTTTGCTTCAAAGATTCAAATATACACACAACTTCCAAGATCAAAGGATCCATCTATTCATATTCCTATGAAAACTGCACTTTTCTCACTAATAGTAAGAAACAGTAACAAGCAGAGTAGTCAAGGACTATCTTGGCAGCCAAATCATGTATCAGAAATAGAGATAATTCCAACTCTTGGAAAACTTGCCAGGGAAAAAAATGAGGCCATGGTAAAATGAAACAATCAAACATCTGAATTTCTGATGCCTGCAAAAGGGAATTGAGGGAGTTACAAAATAAGAGAGTCCCTGATAGTTTGGTTCTACAAACCCTTTTTTGACTGCTCGTGTAACATTATTTCAAAGTACAGCAAACTTCATCATTGTAATAAAACCAGAGTCAATTTCAAAACAACCAACAACAACAAATATGTATTTCCTGCATAGAAGTGTACATATTTCTAAGTAAATGAATGAATTTTAAAGTCCTAAAAAAATCTGGACCAGGCATCATTCCTCAATTTTAATATTCTTTGAAAATATAGTAGACTCCGACATGGGCATCTGTGTTTTGTCCATGTCCATATGCTACACCTTCAAACATAGTGTTATATGTAAATTGGGTACAAATTCTATTTTAACAGTTAAGACACAAAATCAGACTTCTAAACTACAATAAAAAAAGCAAAGCTACGAAAGTACAAAAGAGGAAGGAGGAATTTCAAATTCTAACTGGTCATTAGTGGTAAATCTGTGATTGAGTAATGATTGACGGCAACAAGGCCTCAGAAAGAATTAAATGGTCCAGGAGCAAGATTCCCAGATACAAGACTCCTTATGGTCTTGTAGCAGTCCTCTAATACCTGCAAGGTGTCTGCGTCCACATTTGGGCAGCAGAACTGGGAGAAAGTGTGGCCTCAAGGGCTGGCTGAGGTGCACCTTGCAACCACTCACAGGGCAGGTAGTGGGGGAATTGATTAGAAGGCATCTGTTCAAGAGGCATCTATGCAGACTAGTTTTAAAACCGCTTATGGAAGTGGGATTCTGCTCACTGTGCTTTTCATTAATTATATTTATATATATATTTAAGCACAAACATGTGTTTTAATTGCCTTGATGGATACAATAAAAATTCCCCAACAATAGTTTAAGCAGAAGACCACTTACTATTTTACAAAATGTTTTATTTTCTTCTGAATCATACAGTTAAGCTTTGAAAATAAAATTTCTCTTTAGTCTGAAGGAATAACACAATTCTTCTTTCATATTTTCAGCAGTGAGGTTCCAAAGTCAGAGGAACACCATCTTCATCCATCACTACTTTCTCCTACACATAGCTCTTTACTGGCAAGTGGCAGGGTAGGAAGGATGACAGAAACGTTTAAAATTTCTCATTAGTATGGGTCTTCCAGGTTTAAGATTAAATTACATTTATCCATTGTAAATTGCTGAGAAAAGGACACATGCCCAGTATGGGATGTTGTTTTCCAAATGTACTTCTACATTAATTAAAGCCACAAAAATAATATCAATAATTAAATATCTATAGAATCAGTAAAGAATAACACATGAACAATGGTCATGTGTGAAAGATTAATCTCTCATTAAAAAAAAAGTCTTTTGAGAAGGGATTAAAGCATTCAACAAGATACATATAACTATAAAAGCTAACACGTAAATATGAACACCATATTCACAGCACCAGTAGATTTTTAATAATACCTTTGAATCTGCAATATTCAAGTATGCATAACCATGCACTGAAACTTGATATAATTTGATTTTACTCAACATACGTTTTCAACACCTGCGGCATTATCTTAGAAACACTTCCACTGAGACATTACAAAAATATATTAGAAATATCAAAACAGTGACTACCCTCTTCAGTACCTCCATCACACATACACACTTTACTAGAGGTGAGAGTTAGATCAGAGGATTCTCTGTTAGAATTTCTCTATCTGTCCTTGTGTAGAATATCCACAGAGAATATATTACCGCCCTTCCCAAGAAGCAGAATATTGTCAAATTTCTGTGTAGTCACTGCAGAGGTACAAGAAGAAAAGATGACTTTGCCATGATAGATTTCCCACCTCCACCCCCCCTCCCACCCTCCCTGCCCCAACATGACACAAGATGGTGAAAAAAAGCTTGTTTTCTACTGCTGTTTCCTAAGTATAACAGAGATAAAGTTCAGCATAACTGCAAATCCATCACTCACCCAACACTCTAAATTTGGGGAAGTCTGACTGGATATCTACCACTTCTGGCCTACTAGCAAAGAGCAAACTAGCAAAGCGATGTAGACAATTTGCAAAGGGTTCAAAAATACCAACACTTCATTGCAGATGGCACAGAAGTGTACATATGGGTATGTGCACATCAATCCTCCTCTTCCCCAGTCTCTGCTTCTTGAATTCTTTATTTTCCTGTCCACGGAGAATGAATCAGAACACAGTAAAGCACAGCATAAGTATGATCTATGTGATAATGACTGTTCACAAAAGTCAAAACAAGTTGAGTAGAGATGAGGGTTTTTGAGCCCTTGGGAAAGAAAAACGAAAAAAGGAAAGAAGACTTCATAACCCAAACACATTAACAATATACAAGGAGCAGATGCTAAAAAGTGATATTTCATACAAGAAACTTACATTTCCTGTCATAAGTGCAAGGATTCTTCAGGAGAATGCTATAGCTACCTTTAACCTACCACCTGTGTCTAGGACCTCTGCGAGTTTTACACTTATTTATTGTTATATGCACTGAAAATTGTACCCAGATATAAAAAAAACATTGACAGTCTCTTACAGTAACAGTGGGTCTATCAAAACCTAACAAAGGTTTGGTAGCTGATCGATCTATCACTGAATTTCTTCTGTATTTTATTTTACTTGAAGTCTAAATAACATTTTTACTGTGCCCTGAGAAAAACCCTGTTGTAGTCTTCTCTTGTACCAGGCTAACCAACATCATCTAGCTCTTCCAGAAGTACATTAGGAAATGAGATGACAAAGTACCATGGTTCAGATTCTCCTGTTTTGCAGGGAAAGAAGCATATTCAGTGACATACATATATGTTTACAAATATGTTTTATGTAAGACCAAATATGTTAGGAGTAAAATTACGGGTTAGTATGTGCAAACAAGTTTTGTGATAACTCCTCCTTTGTCCAAGTGGTTGGTTTGTTCTCAGTCTCAATTACTGGAGGACATGTCAACACTGTGGAAAAGTAGTCTCTGAAACAGACATTGCTTGAGGACAGAAGTGTAATCTCTGAAGGATATGGTGGAGCTCCAGAGCATGCTGGCATGGTGTAACCTAAAAACAGCCCTAAAAATTCCACACTCAGGTTGATAAAACTAAAAGTTTATGGCAACATACTTTATCAATTGGAGGGCAGAGCTCAGCAATCTCCAGTGTGCTCCACTGCATCCAGATAGTCCTGAAAGAATTTAGTTTTAAGGGCTATTTCACCCTTCAAAATTAAAATCAATCATCTTGATAGTTTTTTTTTTAAAAAAAGTTACCATTGGCTCAGAAAAACAGCAGTAGTTTTTCGCTGCAGGTATACAAATTCCCCAATCACAGGAACTACCTAAAATTGTAAATGTCTTTTTCTTCTTATATTTAATTTTTGTCAAGTGGGAAAAATGAGTAATTCTTGTTTGTTATACAGTTGTGTATCTCAGTCCTTCAAACAAGGCATAATGAAAGGACTGGTACTTAGAAAGGAAATAAAGAAACCAGTTATATTCAAACTATGCAACATATCACTGTTGAATGAATATTCAGCTCATTCTTTCTAAAGCTTTTATTCAGTATTTATTTAGGCAAAGAGCCCATTGATTTCCCTAGGAGCTTTAGTTATAAAGAATAAGGACAGTGAGTTTCAGTGCTATTTTTAATTAAAACAAAAACAAACAAACAACCCCCCAACCCCCTCAAAAAACAGTTACTGAAGATTGCTTATTTTTCTAAAAAAAGAAGGGCAAGTAAATCTTACCACAATTACACAACTATTGCAAACTAGACTGCTGCATAGCAGACAGGCATCCTGTCATTGGAAATTACAGTGAGAGACACAGTTTGCTGGCTTGAAGCATAAAAAGGCTTCCTAATCTGAATAACAGTCAGTCTATAGTCTTCACTAGATGCTGGATGGTTGAAAGGCTTTAAAGTAACTATGAAAGTACTAGGATACTTTTATTTGTTTTATTATTGTTTTATGAAAATAAATGCCATAGGGTTCTGGTGCTTTGTTGTTTTTTTTCATAATAGAGTCTCTTTCACTCTATGCTTTCTTCAGAAAAAAATCCCAAACTACAGGTTTTGACAAGACTGGGGTTAAAACGGAGCTTTAATCATGGTTTATCAAAGCAGTGGAAAGATCAGACTGTCTCAGGTGGATAGAACAGTCAGTTTCAGCTTATTTAATTTAATGAGATTTCACTTTACCAGAACATTGTGTATGGTCAAAATATCTCTTTATTTCACACTTTCAGAAGTGAGAGATAATCTCACTGGTAGGACATTTCCAGCTCCTCAAGTCCCTATATTTTGTCTAGGACTAGCAAAAGCAGCAGCCTTAACCCCTGGGAAATCAAGGAGAACCTGTGTTACCAAACACAGAAAAGGGAGACTCAGGGAGTCACCAAGTATAGCTGGTGATTACTGTACAAGATGGTCAATACAACTTGGTACACTTTTTTCTAACACTTATTTACAGTAGGGTATTTTGGTGGAACTGGAACCCATCTCTTCTAGTGTAGATGTCTACAAAGCATACAGATGACCTAGTTAGACTCAGTCATAATCAGTCATGAGACAAATGGCATTTTTATACTGCAAATCGTCTTTGCATGTGATTTCTTCCATCTTTGTCATGACTTCTTCATCTAAGACATACTTTTTTCTTTCATATGACTAAAAAGAGACTTAGCTAGCTCAGATGCTAATATTTAAGCTTCATATTTTAATTTCAGACAGATAAATCCCAATTTTCCTGTCTCTGCAGAAGAGAGAAGTTAGTTATGTATTTCAAAAGTAGGTCATATTTGCAAATAAATGAAACAATGAAAATCTCCCTTAACCTGCTCCTCTAATTTAGAGGAGCTCCTATAATTTTATTTCTAATTCAAAATGTCTTTCAACTTCAAATTGGTATTTTCTTATTAGTACTCCATAGCAGTAAACATCATCTGACCTCTACCATAATTAGTAATCCTGAAGAAAACAACTTTACCCCTGCCCTCAACATTTTCAGATAATGATAGAATATCCATGTTGAGCACATCCAGACAAACATAACTCAGAATACAGCAGAATGCGGCAGGTGAATTAAACTAGTGTTTCAGGCTCCCTATATGCAACTCGGTTTGTCTAAGGCATCACTTTTATAGTGCACGTTCTCCTCAAAAGGTTTTACTCTCACTGTCTTGTTCAAAACCTCAGTTCCTTCTTTAATAACAATGTATTCTGTTTTCTCTCCTGGTGAGGTCTATTAGGTTACATGGCATCTGAGTAATAATATTTTTTTGCATCCTGTTTAACCACATATTGTATTAGACTTTTCTTTTGTTCCTTAGAATTTTCTTTAAAGGCATTCTTTCACAGTAACTCTGAACAGTTCAAGCAAATACAGATGGTGATTTCTTGTAGTAAATATTAGACATAATCAGAAAAAAAAATTATAAAATCTTATTTTTAGAAACAACTAAAGTTTTGAAAAACACTTTGTACTTAGATTTGGAAATGTAAGACAAACACCTGAAAAAGTGCAAGATCTTCTTCAGCTATTTGTTGAAAAAAGAATGATATTAAGTAATAAAAATAAGTTCAAATATTCCAACATGCTGTTTCTAATCTATTTTTCCCTCAAGACTCCATATGTAAATATTTCAATTGCTAAAATATTTTTGTAGAAACAAACAGGCACTCTAACAGCAAGGAAGAAGCAATAACTTATTCTTGAGCACAACCAAATAACAAGATCTACTTAACAGAAAAGTTATTAGATCTGCTACCCAGCTGGATAGATTTTCTAACTATATTTTTTCTCTATACTTTGAGACTTAAAACCCTAGAGGCAGTTTTCTTCACTTGTTTATTGAGTATGATATTTAAATAATAATTCCGTTGTTCCTGATTTTAATCTACTTAAAATGAAGTCTCCAGGATTTCAACCACTTCCAAATTATTGTATTGAAAATGCTCAATAAGTAGATTACAGACAGTACAGTTTTTACCTCCAAGTTCATGCAAGGTTTTGGTTACTAAAAAATAGCGTATCAGTTTGCAGTAAACATAACTTTCTTCTGAAGAGGAAAATAATTGGACACCAATGCTCCATGGTGTTTCACAGATTTAACTCAAGGTTACTGGCCCCATATTCAATTGGTAAGAGACGACCTACAAAGTATTTTATATTCTATAGAGTATAACATTAGCCTGTAATAGTGTACTCGCATACATATAAAACACAAACACATGACATATAAGTAAGAATGATAAAATACATAGATATAAAACATTGCAGAGGTAAAATTTCAGTAAACCACAGTTGGTAAACCCTAAAGCTAAAGCTGCATCATTTTTTACAAACAAATAGAGCAAAACATTTTCATCTTGACAGCATGCTGTTTCTCCTATATGTTTTATGTTATTTGTCAAATTTAGAAAGACAGCTCTTGTTATAATGATATTTATCTAATATATACTACTATATTAAGAAAGACATCTCTTCTTCAATTTTTAATCTAGAAGTCATACATAGGGCCTGGCTGCCAAAATTACAAGTTACAAAGAAATTTTATATTCAAGAACTACCAGATCAATTTACCAAAACACTTAACAGTGCAAAATAGAAGCAATTGTACAGATACATATCATAATCAATGTTATCACTATTGTTTGAGCTTTTCCATCCCTCTTCATAAAACAACTGAAAACTCAGAGGGAAAAGCTAATTTTAATTTTTCACTTCAGAAACAGCTTAAATAAAGATAATGTGGAATTCTGGAGTCAGTGACAGACATAGACATGATTAATTTTAGTACTCGTTATTTCTTTACCACTTTTAAAAAATTGCCTGGAGTGTTCTAGGAAGGAAAGCCCTTTAAATTAGTGATGGCTCTCACAGGTCCCCCCTCTGTTATCACCTTGTTAGTTGAGAGCAACTAACATTAAACATTAAAAGTACTGAGAAGCACTTCTAACATTCCCACAATCCTGTGTGATACAGTACACTAGACTCTCAGATCTACAAGCAACACTAATGCACAGGTTTATTTGGGGGAAGCAAGAAAAGAAATATTTGAAAGATTTAATGCTTCTTGCCTATTCAATTGTTCTTTGATTTGCTTGTTTGGAGTGGGGATGTGTAGCAAGATTGAGAAGGGATAAGGGGGATATTTGGCCTATTTTTTCTCAGCTAAACTTATTAGAAAGTGAGATTGTTGAAGATCTTCCAGAAGATGAATCAGTAGACAGAATACTGCCAAATATTTCAGATGAGATATTGTGCTGGTTTTGGATGGGGTAGAGTTAATTTCCTTCACAGTGGCTGGTATGGGTCTGTGTTTTGGATTTGTGCTGAACACAGGGTTGATAACACAGAGATGTTTTTGTCATTGCTGAACGGGACTTATCTGAGCCAGGGCCTTTTCTGCTTTTTGCAGTACCTCGATGGCAAAGAAGCTGTAGATGCATGGAAGATTGTGAGGAGACACAGCCAGGGCAGGTGACCCCAACTGACCAAAGGGATATCCCAGACCATGTGACATCATGCTCAGCATATAAAACTGGGGGAAGGTGGAGGAAGGGTGGGCACATTTGGAGTGACTGTTATGTGTAATGGGGCCCTGCTCTCCTGGAGATGGCTGAACCACCTACCTGTCCATCGGAAGTGATGAAAGCATTCCTTGTTTTGTACTGCTTGTGTAATGTGACTTTTGCTTTTTTTATGCACAGAATTTCAGAACATTCCGAGTTGGAAGAGACCTACAAAGATCAAGTTCAACTCTTCTCAATCCACAAGTATTCTATCTTTTATCCTTCCCCATTTTTACCACTCAGCTGGTGAGGGAATCACTGAGTGGCTGTGTTGGTCTTCATTGCTGGCCGGGATTAAAACACCACAGTCCTATAAATATATGACAAACTATTTGTTTGTGGATTTTTTTTTCTAATGCAACAGAGAAACATCTGAAAAGAATATTAAACTTGAGCTTTGTACCTCATATACAATGGTTGAAGCATGCATTATTTTGTGAGACTTTGGCAAATCATCTTACTCAAAAGCTTTCTTGTGGATGAACACAGATGTATGCTTATGTCCTCTTATGTAAGAAAGAAAGAAAGACAGCAGAATGGCCATGACTAAATATTTATGATCACATGAAGAAGTCAGTGCTTCCTCTGGAACTTCTGACTGGTGTTTAGTCAAAATACAGTACATCCTAACCTACATAGCAAATGTTATTACTACTACTTATGACATAATTGACATATAACCTACTGCATTTTCTTCTCCTGGTTGATTCTGTTATACTTTGAGAATATCATTACTTGTCTCTCACTTTCCTCCAATAAAGATTCCTCCAATCATGACTGAGTTTGCTCCATCCATCCTGCTGACTGGGCTCAGGGATAAGTGTATGCATGGGTATTTTAAAGCCTAGAGCAATGGGATGTGAATTGTTGATTATACTCAGTGTAATCAATCCAAGGCTTTTCTGTAAATTCTAAGCCTTCAAAGTCTGGAAAATTTTTGATAGATTTTTCTTCTGGTATTAGTTTAGATTTGATGTTGATACAAGTTTTTGATGTTACTGTACAAACAACATGCCAAATATATCAGAGATATCTGTAATGCTTTATTCATGTAAGTAATTGCCCAGAGATGGTGTGGTCTCTGATGAGGTCTCCATTGCTCTCTCATAGTAAAGATAGATGATAATAAAGAGAAAATAAATATTAATAAAGCTAAAAGAAAATTAAGGAAGTGACTACTTTCTCCTCCCCTTCAGTTCACATCAACCACAAACTAACAGTAAAAGAATTATATTTTAAATTAAATTGGTTTTGATAAACAGCATTTTGGTATATTTTTAATGAGATTTCATAAAATTGTCAGTTAGTCTACGGAACTGTTTGGTACCAATATTAACATCGGAAAAATATTAATTTCAAAATTAATATACAATGTTTTCCTTGTAGCAAGTAATGCCTTCCCTGGGGTTAATACTTGTGCAATGACTTGCATCTGATGGTGTAATCAAGGCAGGTGTTCACTCAGTCCTCTCTTTGATAACTTCAGCTTCATTAATAGTCATTCTCTGACAGCTTTAGAGAAGTGCCCTAAGCTAGGATTAACAAGAAATTCTTGATATATAAAATGAAATCAACAGCAATCATAGTAGTAATAATAATAATAAACATTTACGTGTTTATAAATTGTGATTATCATCATACATATATGACAACCTGAATTCATAAAATCTTCTGTAAAACTGGGTAGTTTTAATATAGAGAAGTAGGTGAGATTTTGCATGGAAAAGTGAATTTGCATGGAAACTCCCCAATTCCTCTTTATTTCTATTCACTGTAAAAATTACCCTTAATAATTTTTAGTCACAGCTGATTTGCTGTGTATAGAGGGTTTAATTATGTTTTCTGCAACACTTCAGTTTTAGAGAGTTCAAAAAAAAAAAATTACTGCACCTATTGGAGTACCAATTTCTGGCAAGTTCTCAAGGGATGATTTAGTAACTTGCTGATTTACAACAGAAGAGACAGTTACCAATAAAAGAAAAATGTCTCATAGCTCCAGTGGAAAAAACTTACAGCAGTACTTGCTTTAATCTTTCATTTAAAACTCACACTTGACCTTATACAATTACTTACTAAGGCTGTGCACTTCAAACTTCTTTCTACTGCATTGGAAGTGCAATTCTTTGGGAGGAAGAAAGCATAGGAAAGCTCTAAGCAGCACTACTACAGAACTTATAAAACATTTGAGTTTTCAGCACCAATTATTACCTCTCTTGGTTGGAAGTGTCAGTGTTAATTTTCACGGAAAACAAACAACCATAAAATAAGACCCTAGAAACGAAATTTCGTATTTTAGATGATGAGGGTTGTTAGCTCCAGAAAACCTAAGAACTTCAAAATCATTTCACTCAAAAGAGGAATATTGTGATTTCTTTAAAACAGAAATAATTTTGAATACATCAATTTTTGATCCAAGAAGTTTATTTTGGACAACTGACTTAGTAATATTATCAATGGCACTTCAATATGAAGTTTAAAGATCTTTACTGTTGTCTTTTCTTACTGGCCGCTGGCCTTAATGACCAAGCAAAACTTAGGTATTCAGGTTCAATTACTATAGAAAGAATTACAAAATTTAAAAAAGAAAAATATACTAATATAGAGGAAAAATTAAAAGCCCATCCATTCTTCTTCATGATTGGCAGCGTACTGGAAAAACTAGCCATCAAAATTCATGCAAGAAAACCGAACTTTTACCTGATTTTGTAAATGTGTTTAAATATATTCATGCCAATAGTAGAAGCACCTACTGAAAAGGATTCAATTTCTGATTAACATCACAAGAAGAAAGGAGTAAAGTAAGTTCGAGTAGGTAGATAATGGCTCCTGCACAGATCTACTATAATCAGTAATTACGAAAAACCTTTTCTCCTAAGGTAATTTTATGAATTGTGACACACTAACAAAATTCATACCATAATACACTCACTCCTAAACTGTCACTCCTAAAACAAACTGTCCTACAGAAATTTTCACTTCCAAAAGAATATATACATGGATTTTTTTTTCCAGATTAGATATTGAAAATGAATAATATGCATTAGGCTGACCAAGTTCTCTCCATAGGTTATTGTTCATTGCTAAATTTAAATAATTTAGTTTATTCTTCCCACAATAAATTTCCATGCCTGTAGCATGGGCAGAGTTCTTGTATTTTCAATTCAGATTAGTGTTTTGACATAGTAGTTAGGACTTATTCCTAAATAAAAATACTTTATATTTATAAATAGTAGCACATATGTGAAAAAAATCATTCAGTTCAACCATTTGACACTGTAATGGATTTTGACCTCTTTTTGAGATGTATCTCAGAAACCCAGTAGTAAATGTATTTCATACTTGATTTGTTTTATCCTTCAGAATCCTGTATTGGAAAGAAACTTGAGCCTCTTCCTCAAATCTTTCTTCCTAAATTGTAAGAGTGACCTCTAGTGCTTTACTGCTTTGCTGTGTGATGCAAGTCTTTTTTACCATGGTTTTAATATGCCTCCCTGTAAGCAACTGATGTAGTTTTGTGCATAGTGCCAAATGCTATTAATGTGCAATTCAATTATCATGGTCTTGTGAAAATGGATGTATTCATAAACTGTACAATGCAGAATGATGAAGAGAATTAAAGCTGTGACTGGATTGCAGCAGGGTGTTTAACAAGAGGAACTTAGTATTCATGTTTAGGGCTACACTATGCACTTGAGTATCAAATGAGATATCACTACTGAATGACAGCACAAGATCATTTTGGTGCTGCAATGTGAATGTCTGGCTCATGGGAGCATGTTTAGTTTACAACCCATCCATATGCAAAACCCTAGGCTATAGATCCATTGAGCACTTGAAACTTCTCTGCCATTGCTCAAATGTTTCCAGGGAGCTGTCCCCTGCCACTGGGCTGTAAGGTTATTCCTGAACATTCCTCCTTGCTTTGGCATGCACTTTCTTCCCATAGAAGCATTACTTCTGCCCTTCCCATTCCTGTGATGCACAGCCAGTGCCTTAACAGGAAGGGGAAAAAATATGTTCAGTTCAGGTTATGAGCATCTGGCATTTAGGCTACTGCACTACCACAGAACACAAAATGAAATCCTTCAGCTTGTTGAAGCTGAATCAAATGTAACAAGAATAACTAATTTCTATTTCTTAATTACAAAATCCCTGAAAATTAGTTTCTTAATAAGTTTTTTCTTTTTTTAATTTAGAGATAATTAACCTAATTCAACACTGAAAACAGAGATTTTCAGATACATATATGTGTGTGTGTATCTATCTATCTGATTTGCCTCCTGGAGAGCAGATTGTCTTTAAAACTGTAATCACAGTCTTTATTTTGTGATACCACTCTACTGACTAACTCATTTTTAAAAAAAAACTTTCTATTGGAACTGTTAGCATTCTCTTCTGTAGTCATGCATGAACAATACTCCCTAAGCAATCAATGCAGATAGTTTAAAGTCTTGCTATCCACATTTTTCGTTACATTTCTACTGCTTTTGGACTGCACTGTGATTGCCATTAAAGTTGAGTGCCAGCTTAATCCAGGATATGCAGATACTAGCTTTCAAAATTTTCAAATGCTAAAACCCTCTACACAATAGAAATATTGCACAATAGAAGTCTGCCAGTAATTTCCATGTAAGACACAATTCCTTAGAAAATGCAGCACTTAAAATGAGAAAACAAAAATGAAAATAGGGCTGAACATGCATCCCTTAGGAAAATGCTGCTTTCAAATACTCTTGTACAGTAAGCTTTATAAACAAGATTCTATACATGGACTCGTGACAAAAATCTAGAGAAGGTTTTTAAAACATTTTCAGGCTAGCAGCTTGCTGTCACGATTTTAAAGCATAAATGTTTGTCTCAAAAATTATATTTATTCTAAATGCAAATAAAATACCCCAGAAGTTTTCAACACACTCTGGAATGAGTTTTAAATCATATGCAATACTTACATTTATTGCCTGTCACTGCCATGTGCCGGTGATAAACAGATAGGAGAAAGAGCAGCTTCAAGAAGATTTCAGTGACAGAATCCATGTTCACATTCATTGAGGCACTCAAAGGAACCAGAGTATTCGGAAACAGCTGCTCTGTACTTCAGTTCTGCTCCTGCCTCTTCCCACTGCCTCCCTCTGCCTCTTCTCGCAGTGCTTCCCAGGGGCCAGACACCTCAGCCCAATGCGCTCCGCATCTCCCGGCACACGCACGCACACCTCCGGATCTGCTTCTCCCTCCCGCAGCGGCAATCCCTGAGGAGCAGCGGCGAGAGCGTGCCCCCCGCTGCCACACAGGCACTGGGGGTGCGCTGCCAGGCTCCCCGGGCAGTGAATGCTCCCAGGCTCCTGCCGGCAGCCCGCTCCAGCGGCGCTGGACACCCTGGCGGCGGCAGGTGGGAATGGTGCGGCCCCGCCGGGAGGGAGACAATGGGCGGCGCGGCCGGCGCGTCAGCGAGCGCCGCTACCAAAGCTCAGCTCAGCTCAGCTCTGCTCTGCTCTGCTCTGCCCTGCCCTGCCCTGCCCTGCCCTGCCCACCGCCGGCTGTGCCTGCTGCCCAGCCTTTCTCAGCGTGGTAATTTTTCTTTTTCCTTTTTTTTTTTACACTTTCAGCTGCAAAAAGCGTTACAAGTTCTGCTCTCTTAAAGGAAAGCGTTTTTCGCCTGTAGTAGAACATCTAAGCCTGCGAGTAAAATGAGCAGCCTGCCTTTACTTGAGAAGTGAGCGCAGGACTGAATGATCAACTGCCCCTCAGAAAAAGGCACCACCACTGTCCCTGGAGCTCTTTATGGCGATTAATACTGGCATTAAAGAATTACATTCTCAACTCCTAGGAGTAAATACCTATAATATAAACATATTATTGCACCTGGCTTTCCCAAAATACTTTAGCCCACAAATACCACACAGAGCATTTTGCTTTCTATATGCTCACAAAGGGCAAGCTGTCTTTTAACTGTCCTATTGCTTGTGCTTGGAAAACAGCTTCATTTGGGAAAGAGCGTCAGAGGAAATTTAAGTCATTATATTTAAACACTATCCTAAAAGTGTGTGGTTTTGGTTTGGGGTTGTTGTTGGTTTTTGTTTTGGTTTGGTTTTTTTTGTTTGTTCATAGTTTTTTTGCAAAACAAGATGAATTACTGTCTATGCTAACTATAGAAACATTATTTCTCAAGTGTGAGAAGTTTAACTGCCTATTAGCAAACTCATGACATTAGTGAGGGTAAAAGCTGCATTAAAGGACCACATCAATGGCGGCATCACTGCTGCTTCTGCAGTTCTTGCACTATATGAACTATCTCTGTGTTTTTGGCAGAAATTGCGATGACAATACACAACCAAATGACATGGCTTGTGACTATGAGGTGTATAAAAAGCAGACTTAGCATTTGTAAATTGAGCCCTGTGGTCCAAACTTTGTCTTCCTATTTCATGTGAACCATCTGGCAGGTCTGATATAGCAATGGGATTTTCCATCCAAAATGATACAGGAGTCTGTGGGTTAGACATTAGATGGAATTTTGCTGACTGTCCCTCTTGCATGTTGCAGACACTATAGAATTTTCTGGAAATTGCCATGTAGAACTGTATGGTGTCAAGAATAACTGTGGGATAGAAATGAAATGTGAATTAAGCTCCCAAAGCTTCTGAACTTTTGTTGCTTATTTAAATCAGCTTCCTCAGCCCTTGAAGGATGCACTTATTCATCTACAGAAGTAAGAGCAAAATGTGTTCTGGTTTCATGCTACCTAAGCCAAACTATGTTAGGTGTTACAAAAATGTATTTCAGCTCAACCAAAACAATTAAAATTAAAAAATTTGAAAGACAATTAATGTAGGTTTTTGTTACATTCTTTTAAAAATAACAAATCAGCATGACTAAGAAAAAGAGGCCTCTTTCTAAATTGCTATACTGGGTAGAAAGTTTCAAGTGAAGTTAGTAATCTATTATGCAACTGGTCTTCCTCTTCTCTATGTCAACTTCTACTTGAATGAAAATGCATGGAGAAACTGTATGAAAGATTATGTGAAACTGCCTTCTAGCTCTCCTAAATCATCTTCTAAATTCTGTTTCCAGAGTTTAGTACAACTGTAGAGTCTCTTGTCCAGAAGCTGGATTTCTTTGCTATATAGTTCCTTGGGTTAATATTGACCTTCTAACTAAATTAACATGAGCATAAAAATGTTCCATGTGCTGCATCCCATCTCTAAAGAATATCCCATGAGATGGTCCTTGACTCTACAGCTAGACAAAATTTCACGCTTAAAAATAGGACAAATATCACATAAAATCTTGGCAAGGACTTTCAATGTAATGATGTTCTTTAGGATTAGCTCTAAGATCCCCAGGGCTTTGAATCAGGAAGAATTATTATTCTGGTAATGTAACGCAAATTCAGTAAAAAGGCCAATGCCATTGTGGGTAAATATTTGTCTCATAAAATAGCTTACAGTCACCAAAAAGGAACATCTAACAGACAAAGGTCATAGGATTTTGTGCCTTTTTTTTTTTTTAGTTTTTTTTTGACTGAACTGCATGCAAATATATGCATGGATATAATGTACCTTTATAATTACAGAAAAACCAGTCTTAGAATAAAATCATATGCTGAAATATGTACATATGTTTCTGTTTGGACAGACAGAATTGCAGAAGTCTATACAGCATGTATCTGGAATATCAAGATAATCATCTATTTATCCAGGGATGAATCTATGGTATCTAGAAAGTGCATAAAATACCATAGCTTGACTCACTCAGAATATTGCAACCTCCTCTCTGCTTCTGCATCATATCTCCCTCTTGCATCCGTGAAATATTTGTGCTCACATAATCTTATCTCTATATTCCAGCATCTCATTTGCCATTTCTCGTCCATACAGTATCCAGATTTTTCACCAACTTCTGAGCTCCTCTTTATGGAACCCAGAAGTCTTTCTGTTTCTTACAAACCTCTTTTCCTGTTGTAATTTTTTTATTCCCTCCACTCATCCAGTGTTTTGTTTTTCTTCTCATATCTTGCTTTTGAAATTTCCCCTAAATGCTAAAAACTTATTCATTTAATTTGTCTTGAAATGTAGTATTATGACCACTTGATATCGTAGAGGATCTTTCCCAGTTGATCTTTATATATGTATTCTTTAGAAAGACTGCAAGTTCCCCAGAACAATTGTGTCTTGTTACAGATGAATCCTTATAGCTAAAACATCTACAAAATTTAGTTATTCAAAACTTGAATTAGTTGATCTGGGTATTGCCAGCCTTCATTTACAAATTAAGGACTTTGTAATGAAGTCCTTTTCCTTAGCAGACAAAAACTAATAGAAATTATGCCTCTTTAAAATTATTTACACTGTGACTTTTTGTGGATAAAGAAGAAACATTTTTAAATTCATGTAACCATACACTTGTACTATTGTGATATGCTTATTAATTGTAAACCAATTTTAAAAGGACAGTTATATGCACTTTCTTCTGCTTCTGGTACAAAGTCAACTTTACAACAGGACAATTATTTTCAGTGTATCACAGTTATTCACTACATATAGTTTAATAATAACAAAATGATAATTTGCTTGTGAAGCACAAAAATACAAGCATAAAAAGTCAACAGCATCTATACTGGCTGACTGACATTATTTGCTTTATTCCTTCCCAGTAAATTCCTCATTCAAAGACATCAACCAAATTAGAAATTAGCTATTCACTTACTACCTTCTTCATCTCACCTTTCACTAATTCATCTCCATCAAGCCCACATTTACTATCCAACCAGAAGTGACACTGCAAAGTTATTTCGGGAGACTAGAAAGAAAGATAAATTTTTTAAACATTTCGTCTTTTCCTATTTAGTTTTTTGGTCCCCTCGTCTGCATCATTGCCTTGGTTAACCCTCCTTCTAGTGCCACCTGCTGCAGTTGTATTGGTATTACAGATTTCTCTTTACAGCATCCAGTCATAGAACGCAGCTGGAGAATGTATCTTTTTAATGCAATTGAATTCTTTCATGATCATGTAAAATCTGCTTGCCACTATTCCCAGCCCTGCAGAAAAACACTGCTGTAATTGTCTGCAGAGACTGCAGAGAGCAGAAATGCTCAAAGACAAATATAAATCAAAAATAAATGAACAGAGCCATGTAATGCCAGGTACACTAATAATAATATTTGTAATATTTTTAAGCCAGTTTTTAAAGCAAAAATAAAATTCATATCCATCTAATACTGCTACATGTGTTTTTTAACCATAGATCTCTATTGTAGGCATGCCATAAAGTAAAAAATGGTTTTCAGAAATAAGGGTAACATCACTACTAGTCCTAAGAATGTTGGGTTTTTTTGTTGTTTTTGTCTTAGTTTGTTATTTTCCAGTAGGGTCAGGATAGCACAATTTATCTTATTGCAAAGCTTCACATTTCCTTTCAGGCTGTATTTGTTAAAAGGGAAGGGGATGGAAGCCATCTCTGTATGGCTCATTTTACCACTTATTGCACCTACACATGACTTCATTAAGGATTTAAAACCTAAATTTTTCTCAGATGAGACACAGAACACAAACCGGAGCAGACATGGCTCCATGTACCTACAGAAGAATTCATGCCTTTAACACTTTTGTAATCTGTGTCTGAAGGTTGTAGCATGATGTGTAGCTTTGCAGACAGCTGCTGCTATCTGACCATTCAGGTTTTTCACCTGAAAGGATGTTGTGAAAACCGTGGGGACAACTTTTTTCCAGAGTTTGTGAAAATACTTCCTCTTAACCCTTGTGAATCTTCTCATTTCACAGTCAAGAGTTCATCATAAACTCTGTGTATTGTGGTTCCCAACACAGGAAATAAATACAGGGCACTGGAAAATCTATACATAGAATCGTAGAATCTTTAAGGTTGGAAAGGACTTCTAAGATGATTGTGTCCAACCATTACCTGGGCATTGACATCTGTGTGATTAAATCATTTCCACAAGCACCACATTCACTTGTCCACTAAATTCTTCCAGGTATGGTCACTCCATCGTTTCCCTAGGAAGCCTGTTCCACCCATTCAGTCAAGAAATTATTCTTAGTATCCAGTCTAAAGCCCCCTTACACTATTTGAGGTCATTTACTCTTGTTGTGTCACTGGTTACCTGGGAAAGAGGCCGACCACAATCTGGCTACGCCCTCCTTTCAGGCTGTTGTAGAGAGAGATAAGGTCTTGAGCGTCCTTCAGGCTAAACACCCCCGGCTCCTTCATCGACTCTTCACAGGATTTGTTCTCCAGATCCTTCACCAGCTCTGTTGCCTTTCTCTGGACACACACCAGCACCTCAACGTCTTGTTGAATCAAGGGGCCCAGAACTGGACACAGGATTCAAGGTGTGACCTCACCAGTGCCAAGTACAGGGGGACGATCACTGCCCTGGTCCTGCTGGCCACACCTTTGCTGATACGGGCCAGGATGCCATTGGTCTTCTTGGACACCTCGGCACGGCTGGCTCCTGTTCAGTCACTGTCGACCAGCACCTCCAGGTACTTTTCTGCCAGACAGCTTTCCAGCCTCTCCATCCTCAGTCTGTAGTGCTTCCTGGAGTTGGTGAGATCCAAATGCAAGACCCATCACTTCACCTTGTTGAACCTCATGCTGTTGTCTTCATTCCATTGATCCAGCTTGTCCACATCCTCTGCAGGGCATTCCCACACTCCAGCAGATCCACACTCCTGTCCAACTTGTTATCATCTGTGAACTTAGAAAGGGTGCTTTCCTTTCCCCTGTTCAGATCATTGATAAAGACATTAAACAGAACTGGCTTCAAGTATTTTTATAAATATGAAATATTTAATAGTGATAATAAGAAGAATTGTAATAACAACAGTAATAATAATAACAATAAAAATAATAAAAGGAGTGACAGTGTTTAGTAAGTATTTTTAACATGTCTCACAGGTGACATGAGTAATTTTTTAAAAGGATATTATACAAAGTAATTTGTAGAAGTAGATATGTGAATAATAAAAGGAAGTAAGAAAACAGCATTGAAGGATTTGATACCAAGGTGCTTTGGTGATTTTGTTCCTAATTAGACCATGTCTTGAAGGATAGAACATCTAAGGACGTGGAGATTAGAAAGGAACAGTGAAAGCATAAAATATAATATGGATTTATCAAAGGCAGATCATAGTACACAAAGTTCATAGTTCTCTTTGATATCTGGTTCCTTCCTAAAGGAAGAATATAAATTCTTGACATTGGATGCATATGAATATGATACTGTTATGATGTTTCTTTGATAATGTAAAAAAGATGGAGGATAGCAAAGCATATGTACAATGAATCAGAAGGAAAGACAGTAATGGAAGGGGGAAAAAAATTGTCATTTTTGTATAAGCCTTGTTTAACGTATTCTTTTATGGCTACTGTGCAAATAGCAGGAACAGGTTTGTGGGGCTTACGATCTGGGAGATTTTTAGGAAAATACAGTCAGTGTAGGAAAGGTATCACACATAAGCACAGATGACCTTCCTAAAGAATAAAAGGTAGAGGATATGCAGTAGTAAAATATGCAAGAATATGCATTATCTGAGGCTGATATTGATGACACCAGCTGTAAGTTGGTTCTTTAGTTGGAAGCACATGATCCTAGCTGAATCAGCCAACTCTGAGCTGAATACAAGCTTAGCTTGAGCCACAAAAAATTTAAAAAATCAGTTGTAACCTGCACCAGGGAGGTATCTGAGCTGAGAATGGAGTGAGAGCCAAAGGGTCTGGGCAGAAATGAACAAGTGACCCAGAGACTCCCTGTCCCATGCTGTGTACTAGTGTTTAGAAACATGGATTTGAAAATCTTCAGGAGTAGTAAAGAGCCAAGAACTCAAGATCCATGCCCTGGATTGCGACACCAAACCCCAGATGTTCTGCAAATCTTTTCAAATATTGGAATAACTCATGCTTCCTTTGCCAAAGGAGTCAAGTAAATCTTGACGAAGACTCTGGGCTGTGACTTCTATGTGATATAGGTTCCTTCAATACCAAGAGAGTATTAAGATAATTATTCTCTTACTTTAGTGCTTTATGAAGACTAACTTAGATCATTGTTCACTGAGTTGGTATAATTGAATATAATTCTCATTCAGAGCTAGCATTCACTGGGCATCAAATAGGGAGCTTGACTGATTGAAATTGGAGATTTCAGATGCCCGAAAGGCAGGTGAAGCTGTTGCTGTAAGGTGGTTTGCTATCATCATGCCTAAGGATATGGCTACAAACATGGGTCCAAATGAGACTAAAAAGCATCCGGTCTGGATCTATCTTACGTCTGTCTACCCGATATATGAAAAATGAAGCTCGGGTGTGTATTTCTCTGTTTAAGAAGATATTGCCTGTTTTTCTTTGTATATCAAGCCTAGATTTCATTGCCAAGAAAACAAGAGTCATGAAGCTATGATTCCATAACAAGCCTGGGTTTATTTCACTATGCAAATGATAAGTCTCCTTGAAGTAGGAATATACTCTCCTCAAAGAAGGAATAATAGAAAGGCAAACATGAATAAGTTGTTTGTAAACATTTTTTTAGACTGTATGAAAAAATCAACACTACAAGACTTTAGTAATATGTAATTATTTCATGTTCAAAATCTATCATTTCAGTGGAAAGCAGTCAAGTGTTCCGGTGTTATACAACAGAAGATGTAACTTACATGAGCCTTATTTCCACAATGTTAGGAGAAAAAGGCATGTAATATGTCTTCTCTATCTTAATTTGTGTGAAATTGTTTATTTGACAACAGAATTAGGATACAAATCTTGTGCTTTGTTGAAGCAATGTGTAACAGAGAGATAATACGAAAGAAGAAAGGTAGTAAACAGGTTTACGCAAGTTGAACAAGATCAAAAATATGGGACTCAGCTTTTTCAAAAATATGAGTATCTGAATTGAATGGGCAAGTCTCACCGCATTGTCAGCACAAAGAGTAAGCTGCAAATAGCCAATGTTTCATTGATCTGGACTGCGTTTTACAAACCAGGGTCAGACTCTACATACTGTAGGTTAACTGTTGTTGACATTGTTCAATGCATTGAAACATACACATAATTCTCTGAAGGGAAATTATTTAATTACTTTTTTTCCCCTGTTTAGATATTGTTTTGCAGGGAAAATCGCTTTACTCTATATGTTCTTATTTCCCTTTCCTTTGTTATATGCCTGTGAGGATTATATGCAAAGTATCCAGCCTGAATATTTTGCATAAATATATATATATATATATATATATATATTAGTATAAACATCATGTGATACAATAAGCAACTCTTCATATACCAGTGTCTAGCTGGTAAATATGATCATTATCTCTTCAAGTTGTAAGATTGCTTTGGAGGTGTGTTTCAGGTAGGTAGTCTTTCTTTATTTCATTATGAAACAGACACTGAGAGGGAGAGACATTTGGGATATGAGCAGTGACAGAAAGATTAGCAACCACATGAGTAGTTCTCCCCATCCATATCAGGCAACAATCAAGCTCTTGCAAAGGCAGTTTCATTCTGAATAAAAAATGAGCAATTGTCTGATGCTCGTTCATATAAAACCAAAAAGAAAAAACTTATTCCTGTGTTTTTTTATTATTACAGACTTGACTGGACAAATTCACTCTCTTGTTTAGACTGCCTTTTTTGCTGAACACTGCATTAAGAACCCAGACCAGCTCTTGTCTGAGAATGAGAAATCCTTGGGAATTATGTTTTCTGTGTTTGATCTCTAGGGAAATCTCATGAGATACAACATCTCAGAGTCTTGGGATGACAAACAAGATGCTAATGGATCAGAGGTGCCTAGCTTTTCCCAAATTTTACTCCATCCCTTACTGCCAGCAAGACTATTCAAACAAGATTAGAAAAAAATCCTAAGAAAAGTTAGTAACCAGTAATCACAGTATTAAATCATGCAGTTTTCCCTGTTTGTCTTGTGCTCAATACTTACCCTCTGCACACTCACTTTCTTGTTCTGAAGGCAGCACCTGTCTTTATATACAGATTGCTCATGCCATGCTACCGCTGCAGTTTGCTTAAAACAACACTAACTTCTGAGTCCAGACTGGTGTGTTTTGAACCAAGAACTAATACTCAACCAAAAAGCAGCAGAGCATCCACTAAACCTTATACATGGCCAAGCAGAGGAATGTCTTGAAAGGCGTACTGCAGTGGCTAAGCATCTGTATCTTGGCATTAGGAATCAAGATTCTCTTCAGATCCTCACACTTGATGCAATTACAGGGAAGCTTATGTTCTTTAGGCCTTCCATTCTGCCATTTATCCCTCCTGAAACAATAGATAATGCCCTGTGTTTTCCACAAATCAAGGTTTAATATTGAACTTTCTCTGTGCTTTTCCCATAGAAGGGAATGATTTGTCTGTAATAAAACCTTGATTGAGCTTTGTGTGCCCATGTTGATATCAGCAATACTGTTAGTGCAGTTAAAAGCTAAACAGAGTTAGGAAACATGCAGATTTTATGGAAATGGAGAAGAAAGTAAGCAAATAATAGACTGACAAGCATAAACATTAATTATGTCATGCTGGAGAGAAATGCAAGGGTGTTACAAAATTGGCTAAAATCAGCCAAAACAATCAGGTAAAGTTTTGTTCCTATTTATCATAATCTCGGAAGTACACATTGGAGAAGACTGTATATACATTTCTGAGATTAAAAAACCAAGAAATACAGAAAAAGAAGGAAGTAGTTTTAGGTTTACTCCTATATACTCCTAACTTTACATTACTAGAGGCTCTGCAGAATATATCTGTTGCTGTCTTCTGCAGAAACTCTCCAACTATAATGAAAATCAACAGTAAGAGGTTCTATATGCTCTTTAATCCCTAGTCCTGTTTTCTTATATACAGTAAAAGCAACACAATGAAAGTCATCTATAGTGCTGATATGAACTTTCTTCACCTCAAAATTTCTTTACTTTCTTCTGAAACCTCTTTAAAAACTTTAAATGCATAGACAGTGTAATGCAAGTCACTATATGTTGAATATCTGACAGACAGATTATAAAAGGATAGAGCTTTTTACTTTAATAAAGTCCTTGGTTAAAAAGTCCCAATGTTGTATACTGACAAATCTGCTTATTCGTTTGTATGTTGCACATGATCAGACATTAATCTCATATATGTCATGTTCAATGTGTTTTATAGTTGTTCTCTTCTTTTGCTATTCCATGCTTTAATAATAGGGAAGAAACAAACTAAGTATTCAACTGGCTTTGCTGTCTTTTAGAATGCAACTTCATCATGCACATTCTGAATGCAAATGATAATAAGCTATTTATTTCTTATATAACCTATATGGGAAACAGGGATAGTTAAAACCTGGGACTTTATATTGAAGACAGAGTAATGAGATTGAACTGATTTATAACTTCATCTGAATAACACTTTTTGCATTTAATGTGTAGATAGAAAAGGGCGAGTTGATAACTAATGACATCTTTATATGGACTCAGTTTCAAAATTTCCAGTGAAGTAATATTTCAAGATTGTATTCATTTTTACCTCACATAATTTACTTGCCAAAACTTCAGAATATTTGCAAACAACAAAAACAATGCAAAACTGTCTCTCTCATGTCTGTGCACAGGACTATATTTCCAGTGTTTCAGTCTCAGTCACAAAGCTATCAATGGGAGTTTTATTAAAGCAGAAAACAGACTGAAAGAAGAGAAGTAATAAAAAGCCTAACCTTTTAAACCTAGATTAACATCTCCTGAAGAGGTGCCTATGAGTTTATTTCTGTTACCACATATGACATTTCATTATTATTAGTCTTGGATACCAAGGAATTGATAGATTCTTGGTATTTTGACTAATTGAAAATAAGTAACTTCATCTTGATATTGGCTTTATATATGATTTCTCAGTCTTTGGAATTTCGTTAACTTGAAAATTTCAGTCATCTTTAATAAGAGAGGAAGCATAAGACAATAATTTTGGCACTAGTCTGATTCAGGCTATTGAGTGTTCTTTGTTAGCACAAATTTTGAATAAGTTTGAGCTATTTAGGGCAAGATCAAAAGAAAGACAGCAAAGACTTAAGAGTTAGGTGTAGCATCCCAAATTGCAGAACTACCTACTAGTCCTGAAATCACCTTTAATTACCAGACTGCATCTGTCTTCCTGTGCTGAGCACCAAAGCATTTTTCTCAAACCTGGCTGACCTCCATAATTACAGTATTTACCCTGCTGCATCTTTCACAGGGCAGTTATAGCCACTGTCTGGCAAATATGTAAGGAATTTAACTATTTAATGTATTACTGACAAAAACACCCAGTTGTTATGGCATTCTATCTTTCCTCTTTCACAATGGCCTAATTATTGCCCCATGAGCGGCAAACACCACGCAGCCTCAAGAGAAACTGAAGCCATGTCTCTCAGCTTCTTAATGGATAGATTTTCAATGGGAGAAGGCAGTCTTCCCCATTTTCTGAAGCTATTCTATGTCAAACAGGTAGCTTAAGATTCCCCAGCCCATAAAAAATGAGAAAAAAACCAAGCTAACAAACATGATATTACAGCCTAGGTGTCAGGAGAATGCACCAAAATCCCCTAAGCATCATAGATTTGGTCTGTCTTCTGGAAAGTTCCTTCTGTATGCAGACTGTACAAGCAATCCCCAGGGTAAGGCTCCAGGTTTATTAATTAGCTTTCATGTTATGGCAGCTACTGAATTGGGCATTACGCCTTCCTTAGTTACCTCCCCTTTTAAAATATATAGATAACTGGTATTCTCTCATGTCTGCAACATGTATAAAAAGAAAATATTGTTAGTTATGAAGTGCTTGGACAATGCAATAGTGAAACCATCTAAATGTCAAATATAATTAAATTTAGTAATGTTGTTTTCAGACAAAATACTTCTTATATTTTTTGTGGTAAAGTAGATTTGGAAGAGTTTGGTGTTTGTTTTACAGTTGTTATATTTTAGGGAGAGTTATAAAAAATTAGAGAAGCTGATAGGAGGGTTAGAAATATATATGGATAAGAAGTTGCTTCATATTTATGGAACATAGTACTTGTGATAAAAATTCATGACTCTTGAAGCTACCTCTTTGAAAACTTACAACTTCAAAACCTCCAAGCTATATTTTATGTTGAGTTTTCTTAATCTGCTCACTTTTCTCTTCCCTCATTTACACGTTCTTTCTATTGGTTTGTTATAATGAACAGTAAGAGAAGTTGCTAATTTTCCTTTATTACTTTTGTAGTTTTCTCCTGTGTTTCAGAATTATCTTCAAGAGAATTAAGCTCAGTAACACATACAATAGGACTATCACATGGAAAAGCAACAGAGGAGCTATTAAAAAAACTCAAAAAAAACCCCAAAAAACCAAACAACAAAAAAACAACCAACAACCGAACCAACCAAAAAAAACCTACAAAACAAAAAACCCACCAAAAAGAGAGCAAAGCTCTGTAAACGAGACTGCAAAAGCCTGCAAAATGTAGATTTCTTCTCATTTATTAAAAAATAAATGAATACATTTACCATATTGTAGTGGTTTGAGTTTGTTCACTTGAGTTTTTGGTTAGACGCCAGCACACTTACCGGATTTTATTTGATTTTGCTGTGAGATAAGGATTAGGAGTAGGTAAAGTAGGCTCAAACTTTAAAGAATATAAAGAATTTTATTAACAGACCTAAAAGGAAAGAAAAAAAATTAAGAACCCGAACAAAACTTTCAGAATACCTTTGCTCTTCCCACCTCTCCATTTTTTCTCAATGACAATACAAAAAACAACACTTCGACTTTTAGTCAGTTTACTACTTCTAAATCAGTCCTTCTTCAGTTCACTTAGGGAGAGGAGTTTCTTCCTGCTTTACTATGTTGACTTCTCCACAAAAAATACAGTTCTTATGGTTTTCAGCCTCACAACTAGCAGCTACCCAGGAGAAAAAGATCTCTGCTTGTTGTGGAAAGTCCCTCCCACACCAGTAGCTTTCCCACAGCTGCTACGGTGGGTTGTGACGGTTCATGGGGTATTCTTTTAAGGATGAGTGATTTTACTAAGCAGTAAAGAAATTCCCTTCTTCCATGACTGACAACGTAAGTCTTCTTTGACTATTCTCTGGGGCAAGGGATCTAGATTGCAACTTCTTCTCTATCTGTGCTCAAACTTCTCATCAGGCTGCAATTACTTCAGTATCTACTTATCTCTACACAGGTGCTTTGATTCACTGGCTGCACTGGCTGCAAATAGAACGTCACATCCCCCCTTTGGACCATTCTTTTCATATATTACAGGGAATATTTTAGCTTAGTCTCAATCATGGCTTCACAGAAGAATTTTCAGTTTCTATTTTAAAGCGCTTCTCATGCTCGTCTTTTTGCATCAGCTCTACTTTTTTCACTGACTTTGAGTCTCTATGCTGTGTTTCTGTAGATGTCCTCACTCTGTCTATGCAGGAGAGAATGAGTGACTGCAAGTTTTATCTGGGTAATGAAAAGTTTAATTTCTTTCTCGGGCCTCTGCGACCGTCTCATAATCTTTTGCCGGGTTATTTAAAAAGTCTGAGCTGGGCTGCAGAAGCAGTCAGTCAAGAGTCTCATTAGCCTCACTCTGCGAAGCTGACCCAGCCTGGATGGAGCCCAGCCTGGCCCCTGCCTGGCCCACAGCGGAGGCCCGGCTCTGCCCGCTGTTTGCCCAGCTGCGTCGGAGCTGGAGACCTCAGGCTGGGTCTCTGCCACGCTCAGCTGCACTGCTGCTTCAAACTCCCTTCCAACCCCCTTCCCTTCCCCCTCTGAGGGGGGGATGGGAGGGCAAGGGCCCAGTCTTACCAAAGAGAGAAGCACGAGACTTGCTTCTCTGGCAGCAACAGGACAGGAAAAAGGGGGTTTTTTCAGGTGTCTCTCTCTTAAATATGGGGTTTTTTCGTGGAGGAGGAACAACTTTTAATTGGATTATATACTTATCAATACTCAAAACTAGCTGGTCACTGGCTCTGTTTCTCAAGAAGTAAGGTGTACTGCTTCCTACACCATAGGTCACTTGCAAGACTGACCCTTCCCGGGCAAACCCACGACACATATATATGATCTCATTCTGCTTTTCCAATGGAGTTTTTAGACCAAAATATCTATGAAAGTACATATTTTGAGGATACCATAGAAAGCCCTCCTTGATTTTACATGTAAAAATACACATAATTAATCGACTTCAGAATTAGACTTGCTCTAGACTTAGATGATATGACTGAAAAACATTATATCATTTTCATGCTGGTTTTTGCCAAGACCTCAACTGGGTTATTAATGCAACAAGTTGATAGTGGTTAGAGCCAACAAATTGTGTTTCTGTTTTAAGAATCAAACAATTGAATCTTTTAAAGCACTATTAAAATCAAAATCTAAGTATAGAAAAGTTTATGTAAGGTCTTAGGTAAAATAATTATTAAAACAATAGGACTTTGAGAAGTAAAGGAAGGAGGTAGCAAGTAGTATTTTCAGCCTTTCATTTTAAGTCCATTCTAGAATATTTTCAAGTTATTTAAACACAACAGCTTTGAACCACCTAATGTAGGTGAACTTTCAGGGCTGGTAGTTTCACATGCGGCTCCAATTCTTCAAAGAAAGGCTGGCTGACAAAACAGAAAAATCATGGTTGTAAAATGTTGCTCTTACATTTTACTGTATAAGCAGAGTACAGGCTTCTCAGGAAAGGAAGGCTGGTAAGTAAGTGAGATTGAAAAAGAGTCTGGATGCCAGAATACCAGAATACCAGAATACCAGAATACCAGAATACCAGAATACCAGAATACCAGAATACCAGAATACCAGAATACCAGGTTGGGAGGGGAGCTCAAGGATCATCTGCTTCAGCCTTTCCTGGCAAAAGCAAAATCTGGACTACATGGCTCAGCACCCTGTCCAGCTGAATCTTAAAATTGTCCAATATTGGGAATGGTCCACTGTTCTCATTGTAAAATATTTTTCTCTTCTTTCTAGTCAGAATCTTCCCAGATTTAACTTGTACCTATTACCCTTTGGTTTTTCCATGTGATTCCTTGTAAAAAAGAATTCCCTGCCTTCTTTGTAACCACCATTTTAAGTCCTGGAACATGATAATAAGGTTTTTCCTCAATCTTCTTTTTCAAGGCTGAACAAACGCAGTCCTCTCAGTCTTTCCTCACATGGCAAGTTTCCCAGTCTTTTAGTAATCTTTAGTCTTTTAGTCATCTTTGTGACCTTTGTCTGGAACCTCTCCAGCCTGTTCATATCTCTTTTGTATATCAGGGATCAAAATTGAACACCATATTCCAGGTATGGCATGACAAGCACTGAGTAGAGCATTGTAATATCTTCCTTATCTCCGATGCTGATGCAGACCAGCATCCCATTGGCTTTCTTTGCCACCCAGCCTTCGGAAGTATTGTTTCCACAAATAAGGAAAGGTTTGTACAGCCTCTTATATTTCTGAATCATCCTGTCATCATTAATTCAAAAGTGCATAGCCCTCTGCAGAAAAATATTCGCAGACTGAAGGCAGCAAATTATGTCCAGAAAATAACACACTGAATTCACGTAAGCTTATCCTTACTTTATAGAGAAATTTTGAGTATAAATTTATAAGGCAGTGGTCACCTGCTGCTGCAAGGGGTCATTCAGATTCTGCGAGATGAAGATCCTTGTGCACGAGCCATCCACCTTTGGCAGTGCCTGGTCTGTTCCATACAGTTTTTATGCCTTCTACTGCAGCTTGGGTGTGAACTTTTCTAGTTTCTGAGTACAGCCTGCAGTGATTCAGAAAACAGGTGCTGCAAAAGTGATGGATGAGTTGTCTGGTCAGTGTTCTGTGTTTAATTCTTTGCTTAAACTGTGGAAATGCTTCCCATATATTCTTCATCTTTGCAGAGGTTTCTGCTTCTAACTTTACAAAGTACTACTTAATGCAATACTCAGGTTCCACAACAAGCATCAGATACCTTGCTTTTGAAAGTCCTAAGCAGTGTTTGTTTTTTTCGAGTTTATCCTCATTTTCACACTGTGAAACTTTTATTTTTGCTGGAGTCATCCAGATTGCGGTGAAGGTGTGCTCAGTTTTCTGTCTTTAAGATAACATTACCATTAAGGCATAACCCTATGCAGTTAGAAGATTGTATCCTGCAGTAGCATTAGACAAATGACAGAGAACAACAGCTTTTTATCCCCTAGGACAACAGTTCTATGAAAGATCATGACATCATACCACATCAGAAGAAATACCAGAGGTGAGATTTTTTACTTTTTTATATAAAGACAAAAATCTCTGATGGAAAAAGATAAAATTAAACAGGTCTTTTGTGATCTAAGTTTGCTAAACAGATTGGCTTTCTTGAACATATTGATTTGTGCCCCTGTAGCATATAAATACAAATTTTCAAATTAAAGCAAACAAACAAGCAAAGCCACCTTCATGTTTAGTATTTTTTACTTGACAGTGTGCACTTTTTAGCTTTTGCAGACTTGATGTTCTGGGCGGCCGTTTGGAAGACAAATGCTTAAAATTAGGCACAGAATGTGTTTCTTTGTTGACACTTGCATCATTAATTGACCTAGTTTCTAAGTCTTGTGAAAATAATTCTGAGACTTGGAATGGAAGTTGGAATTTTCAGAAAAAAACCTGAAACAAAACAGAACCATACACCACTGACTTGACAACCTTTCATTTATCAGCAAGAGTAAAGCTGTTTTCTTATTAGTAGATATCAAATCCACTATCCAGCATGATTCAACAGGAAGAAATGTATTTTAGCTAGACTTATAATATTTTCTGCATTTCTGGTACCAGTGATTGGTGTACACATTTTTCATAGAAATATTGAACATAGGCTGTAGACATAGAATATTCAACTCAGAATAGTTTGAGTTGAAAAGGAGCTTTTGAAAGTCATCTAGTCCAACCCCAAATTCATGATGAAAATTTCTTCATGCTGTTTGACATCAAAATTCATATTATGATATTGATGATAAAAAAATGCAACAGAAGGCTGTGAAAGCAATCACCTCTGCTTCTAATTGTAAACCTGCATTATTGGAAATGTCACCATACAGAACAGCCAAATGATATGTAAACATATGCATTTGGCTATGACAGAAATGAGACATTAATTGGAGGAAGAAAAGAAGAAATTGGTTTTTGGACATAAATACTTCCTGATAGAGCACTATGTATCACATACATTGATTTTCTTTGCCTTATCTTCAAGGAGCTCAAGATACTTGATATTGATGCCTAAAAGATTTTTTTGCTATTCCTTTTTGTACCTTTTACACAGTTCTGTGTATCCACAAGTATTAGTATGCATACTTGTATTTTGTTAAGTCTGATAACTCAGCATAGTTCCAAGGTTTTGTAGAGTTAGGAGACAAAACATCCTACTATCTTGAGGAGCCATGGCTCCTGTAGTAAAATTTGTTCTGTAAACTAGAAATTAGATCATCCAAGCCCTTTACTGGGCCACTTTGGTAGAGATGCTAATGTATTAGGTCTATAAAATGTATACTGATCAATGGTAGGAGGTGCATGCATGCATAGTGGGCACCGCAATGCCTTTCACCTCAGCAAAGTCGTGCACCGGATGATGGAATTCCTATTAAAATACTGAGGTAATTAACCCCCAACCCTTCTACCGTGTCTGGTTTTTCGTTCCCAAGACCAGAAAAAGGCATCAATATGATCTAGAGTCTAATCCTTAAGTCTCAGCCATTGCCTAGATTTGCCATGTAACTCTGTGCCACAGAATGATAATTTGCTGAATGGATGCCTTTTGGGAAGAGAGTCAGAGATACAGGTAATATTCCTGCAGTTCTTATGTCTCCTGCATGTATGTGTTCGTAACTGAAATAGTAAGGGGTACTTCTGTAAAGCACTTTCACTTGTATTCTCAGTTTTTTCATATTGGCAGTCAAAACTGACACTTGGTTTCTTTACAGAAGGTGTTCTTCTCATAAACTGTTCCTTAGTGAAAATGGGAAGAGCAACAGAAGAGGAGGGATTGTAAAATACATTAACCAGGCATTTTGATTGAAGTTCCGAAGAAATCAAAGCCCACAAGGGGCAAAGCCATAGCTTGCTTGGTTTTCTTTTCTGACTTTGCAGTCTGTTACAGACTGCTAGCTTGTGATTCTGTTTGGCAAAGAGAGGTTTAGCAACAGAATGCAGAAGGCAAAACAAACACAAACAAAAAGAGAAAAAAACCCCATCAACCAAAACCACAAAACAAAACATGTGCAAGGTAGCAATGGTAGCCTTATGCTGATCACAAAGAATAAGCTGATTTATTGTACAGAAATCTCTTAATCCCATTCATTGGTCAAAAAGCAGATGTTACCGTCTAGAGTGCTCCTTGTCATTTTTCCTTTATTCGTGTTCTCTGTCTTTTGCCTTTCTTTTCAAGTTCTTGCTCACCGCTAGCTTTCTCTCTGTCTCTTCCACCTCTTTGTCCTCTATCCTGTCTCTGCTGGATTTGGTAATGAATTTACCATTACAAGATACAGTCTCTGCTCCACTTCAGAAATATATGCAATATAGAATACAGAACATGAAGCTAACTAACCTTGAAATATGAGGGTAAGCAGCCAATATGGTGGCAAGAGACACCTAGTGTTAAAGTAATACTAAAAAAGACATCTAAGGTGATTTTAAGAAAACAAAAATCCTACTGAGGTGAAGAGATGTCTCAGACCTAAACATTCATCACCATGAAAGTAATGAAGGTCCTTTAAAGGATAATTACAGACCCTTTTGAATACTTAAAGCCCTGTTAAGAGTCTGAGAAGCATTTAAATGGCCTAGTGGAATCATTACAAGACAAACTATATGGATAGAAAGAAACACACTATAAAGATGATGGTGCATTAAAGCTAATAACACATCACTTTTTCATAGGATATGTATCCAAATTATTTACATATTAAGATGTGCATTGATAAAGTTCGGCTGTGAAGGAAATGCCACCTAAACTGATTACTTCAAAGGTAAATTCTGTGGAACTAGGATGCAAAATTACTGTTTATTCTTCATAGCTCCATGTAAAACAGTTCTACAAATTTGGAAGACTGAATCGGGATGTTTATAGTCCTTATTCTGCCCTGTTGTGCATGCTTAAGAGAGGTCCCAGAATATTACGATTCTCTAATTCTGCTACTTGGAACAGAAGCACCAATCAAGTAAACAAGGTTTGCTTTTTTTTTCTCCCCCAAAACACAAAAGAAAAGAGCTGTATTATGACTACATATATACCATTGGCAAACCTGTGTATAATTAGCACTAGTTTGTCCAAAAGCTGTACTCGGGCATAATCACTTCAAATTTATGATATAAAATATTATGTGCATGGTTTCTGTAAATCTATTTATGTACTGTTTTGCTGCTCAAAAACTGAAAGAGAAATAGAGGTATGCTACAGATTTTAATTTCACAGTGTAATTTTGCACTCTAAATATGTGGTTGAATTCTTTATTTCGTAGAAACTCATCTTTGTAAAAGGAAAAAGATAAATTCAGCCAGCTGGATCTGATCTCTGATCACATGGTGATACCCTTATTCATACTTGTGAACCTATAGAATGACTCTACTGTACAGTTTCATGAAGCCACACCCTCTGAAATGGGTAAAAATTAGGATTTGAAGATTGTTGTTGGAGTAGATATTTATATTACATACAAAAAGTTGTAGTTTTCTTTGTCAATAAGTAAAATATCTACAAGGACCTCCTTTTTGTCCAGTATGCTCAGCAGTGATTATGTCTAGCACTAATATAGCAGACAGAAAATTGTCAAGTAAAGTAGCTTGTGAATTAGTACAACAAAATGGAATTTCTAAAAAAAAATTATTCCTCATTATATTACTTTTAAAATCCACATATTGATCTATTCTTTCATATCAGAATGTTCTAAAACTTACATTTTGAACCATAAAAACATAAAAATGTGCTTTATCTGTTGTAGAATGCTAGTAGGTTTCTACTCTTTGTATCATTTCTATTGGTCCTTTCATGGAACAAGGCAAATAACATTCAGAAAACTCAAGTAGCTTGCCTTGTTTTTGAAATTAGGAAATAAACATCTGAATATATAGGTAATAGCTTGTATGGACACAGATTTGTAGTTTTCCCCAAAATATTTTTCACAGTATATAATCAAACAAGTAGTCATCAAAGATTTTTTCTGTTTGATAATAACTCTGTGCACACTGGGCACAGTAACTATGACAGGCTTCCTTATGTCTAAAAGTTTCTTTGAGTTGTCTTTGCAACTGTGGTAGAGCTTCTAGAAGGAGCATAATAAAGAATGAAGCAGAAATAACCCCTGGAGGGTACAGACACATAACCAGACTTGGCTGCATTCATAGCCTGGGGAGTCACGGGCTAAGCTCAGCACACTTGTGCCAGAAGCCTAGATGCAGTACAGCTCCACAATAACAAAAGTACAAAGATGTCTTTATATTCCTCTCTCCTCAGCTACAGCCAGGGATTTCTTCCACCCTGCTCAATACGCTCCAGATCCATAATAAAGGTGAAGGGCAAAACAATTCTGAAACCCAAACTGCTGTATTTATTTTGAAGATATGCATGCTCAAAAATGCTTTATAGTCACAAACACAAATCAATACTTGACAGATTCACAGCATTTCTGGAAGGTGTACAGGAAGAAAAGCAAAAATCTCTCCTGGTAGGGGTAGCTGTGCATAAGTAAGTATATAGAAAGTACTGATAAATGTGCAATGTAAGTTATATCTCGACATGAGTTGAACAGCAGCACATATATGGTTACCTTGCAACAGTCACTATTAAAAAGCACATAGCACAGTTGAAACTAACCTGAGTAAAAAGACGGTGTAAAATGAATGACCTTTAATTCATATATGCATTTTATAAGGGTTTTAGGTTGAGTTTTTGATTATTTTTACAAGACTGTTTTTTCAGATCAGATCTTGACTGAGCAAAGGAGTAATTATTTTTTAAAAGGTATTGGTGATTGCAATATGAATTTACATCACAGAAAAAATCTGTATACAAAAAATAGGAACACCCAGTTCTCTTAAAGCACCTAATTACATCTTCTAGTTATGTACTACATAGCCCATGAAAATGGAGATGTTATTCTTCTATAAGGATTAAACACTTTCTCTAAGAAAAAAAAAGAGGCTGTCAATCTTCAGTTGTTTCATACATGATAAGTCTTGGATTATCTGTGTTATGAAGCTTGATACCACAAAAATTAAGTGAAAATGCTTAGAAAACAGCAACTAAAAATCCCTACACATACTCAGGATTCTCAGAATAGATGCCTAGAAAGCAAGTCACACTCTTAAATATTTGAACATTGCATTACAAGTTGGAGATTTTTTAAGGAAAAATAACTGTCACATACAAAAATTCAGCGTGGGTGTTTACTCCCCTAACTCCCTGTCAAGGTGACGATAAGCTGATGTGTATTTCACCTTAATGGCTGTATGTAGCTCCTATTAACTTTAACTACCTAATGTATTTGTCAAGAAGAACAACGCCCTGGAGTCAATTTGCAAAGTTTTCATGAATTTCACTAGTCAGTTGAAGGTAAAATACGAAAATAGCATATTTACTTTGCTTAGAGAAAAATTAAATAATGCTAGGTGTTACAAGAAAACAGGAAAAACTTAATTCTTTCATATTGTTCCATGTTTTACCAAATCATACTTATATTTTAAATCAATTCACAATCTGCTTAAATAAGTAGTGTTAATTTAAATGGGATCAATTAGTCAAATGGAGCTTCAAGCTATGGATGTGTTACACTATCTCCTGGTAATTTCATCTAAAGATGCATCAAGATGGAAGACTGACTTCTGAATGTTATTTTTTGAGTTAGTTAAAATTTGTTCCCAGAAGATCATAGAAACATATATATCTAGAGCTCTGCACAACTCGTGTTTCTGTTCCTATGTTTTGTGAATGTAAATTCCTACTCTGATTAGTTCAGAAAATGTAAAAGTGTCCTCCATCATCTTCATGCTTATTTGAGACCTCTGTCCTTCATCTTCATCTTCACAGTTATGAAGTTCTTAACCAGTCCTGGTTAAGCATGGAGATCCCAGAACACTGGAACCTTTACTTAGTTACTGATTACCCAATGTGACAGCCCATCTACAAGGACAGGCAGGAGGATCTGGAAGACTATAGGCCCATCAGTCTGCTTTTGTTGCCAGGGAAGGTCATGGAGCAGATTGTCCTGAGTACAATCATGTGCCAAATAGAAGACAACCAGGGCATCAGATCAGCCATAATGAGTTTGTGAAAGGCAGGTCCAGCCTGACTAACCTGATCTCCCTCTAAACAAGGTAACTTGCTTAGTGGATGAGCAAAAGGACGTGGATTTTGTCTATGGACTTTAGCAAAGCCTTTAATACTACATAAAACATTTAACACCATAACGCAGTGGGTGCACAGTGCTCTTCTGGAGAAACTGGTTTCCTATGGTGTGATAAGTGTACTCCTCACTGAGTAGAAAACTGATTGGATGGCCAGGTACAGAAAGTGGTAATGAATATAGTTAAATCCAGATGGTGGCTGATGCCCAGTGGTGTTCCCCAGGGCTCAGTATTGGAGCCAGTCCCTCTTCCTATATTTATCAATGATCTGGGTGAGGAGATCAAGATAAGTTTACAGATGGCACCAAGCTGAGTGGGAGTGTTGATCTGCTGGAGTGTGAGAATGCCCTGCAGAGAGGGATCTAGACAGGCTGGATTGATTGGTGGAAGCCAATGGTATGAGGTTCAACAAGGCCAGGTTCTGGGCTCTTCCCTTGTGTCACAACAACCCCAAGCAGTGCTACAGGCTTGGGACAGGCTTTCTGGGCTGGAAAGTTGCCTGGTGGAAAAGGACGTGGAAATGTTAATTGATAATGGCTGAACACAAGTCAGTGCGTGCCCAAGTGGCCAAGGCCAATGGCATCCTGGCCTGTATCTGCAATAGTGCGGCCAGCAGGACAAGGGAAGGGATTGTCCACTTGTACTCGGCTCTGGTGAGGCCACTCCTCAAATCCTGGCTCAGTTTTGGGCCCCTCACTACAGGAAACACATTGAAGTGCTGGAGCGTGTCTGCGTGTCCAGAGAAGGGCAATGGAGCTGGTGAAGGGTCTGGAGCACAAGTCCTGTGAGGAGCAGCTGAGGGAGCTGGGAGGGTTTAACCTGGAGAAAAGTAAACTGAGTGCAGACATTATCATTCTCTACAACTGCCTGAAAGCAGGTTGTAGAGAGGTGGGCATCAGTCTCATCTCCAAGATAAAAAGTGATGGGGCAAGAAGAAACAGTCCCAAGTTGTGCCAGGGGCGGTTAGATTGGATATTGGGAAAAATTTCTGCACTAAAAGGGTGCTCAGGCATTGGAACTGGTTTCCCAGGCAAGTGATGGAACCACCATACCTGGAAGTGTTCAATAAACCTGTGACTATGGCATTTTTGAGTTCCATTTAGTGATGAACATGGCAGTGCTGGGTTAGTGGTTGGACTTAATGATCTTAGAAGGCTTTTCCAACCATAAGGATTCTATCATTCTAAGTTCCTGAAAAAGGAGGAGTTGTTCTGCTCTGTTCTGCACTGATGCAGCCTCATCTTGAGTGCTTTGTGTGGTTTTGGGCACCTCAATATACAAAGGATACAAAGCTGCGAGAGAGTGTTAAAAGGAGGGCAACTGAAATGGTGAAGGAGCAGCTGAGGTCACTTGGTCTGCTCAGCCTGGAGGAGACTGAGGACAGACCTTGCTGCAGTTACAACTTGATCATGAGGGGAAGAGGAGAGGCAGGAACTGATCTCTTCTCTGTGGTGCCCAGTGACAGGACCCAAGGGAATGGCCTAAAGTTGTGTCGGGGGAGGTTTAAGTTGGATATTCGAAAAAAGTTCTCAACCCAGAGGGTGGTTGGGCACCGGAACAGCTGCCCAGGGAAGTGGTCACAGCATCAAGCCTGAGAGAGTTAAAAAGTGTTTAGACAAGGCACTCAGGCACATGGTGTGATCTTGGGATTGTCCTATTCAGGAACAGAACTTGGACATTATGATCCTTGTAGATGCCTCCAATTCAGGATATTCTATCATTCTTTGATTCTATACACGGATTATGTCAAACTTTCAGTGTTGTAAAGGTTCAATCAGAGCTTATTTAGGCTACCCTGTCTTCACATCCCAGCCATTACCTTAAACTTAACAAAATTAAAATGAAGATCTTCAAGCACTTCAAAAGCTCTCTTTTCTATTTCTCTTTTGTTATCCCTTTTCTTTTTTTTTGTCCCTATGGACTAACCTATTGCTTTGTCTGTCATCTTTTATTGACATCTGAATATTTTAATGAATAATAATTAAATATAAAATTAAATATAATTTAATCTCTCTTTAGATCCTCACCCTCCTATGTTCTATTACCTTTCTGCGGAAGAATATCACATGAAAATGGCTCCACTTATCTAACTGCATAAATAAAAGTATTGTGCAAATTCATTTCTTACAATTGCATTTCTGAGATAAGTTTTTAATGGCCTTGGTAAATTTGTGTTGTCATCCTACGAAAAATTTCTCTTAGCAGCCATTTATTAGCCCTTTTTTTTAATCATGTTTCCTTATGAGTGGAGTGGTCACTTTCCACCCCATCACTTGATGTCACATTCCTTCATTGAAATAGTATCATGGTTATCACTTAACTCTTTGATAAAAATATTAATATTGTAATGTATTTTTTGGCTAAAGAAAGTAGTGAAGTAGTGTGTGAACACGCACCATTTCAAACCTAGATAAATCTACAAACCCAATTCACTAGACCCAATAGACTAAAACCAATGAGGATTTTTAGTCATTGTTGGTAATTTTATCCCAGCAATTGATAGTAAAAAAAATTACATAATCAGTGTTTTTAATATTGAACCAACCTGAATATAGTATTTTAAGTATTTTACAACATATTCATTGATTCACAAAAAATTTATTGGAGTTTATTTTTGCAGAGTTGTAGACAATAATATTTATTAAGCATTAACATTTTCTAAACATATAATGGTAATAGCCATCTGTGCAATTGTGTTACTATATTACATATTTTGTTTGACTTTATAAATATAGTGCTGTTTCTTACACAAACCACACTTGCAACACAAATCCTGTAGCTTAAACATAGAAAGGAGATGCATCATAAATTCAGAAAAAACATGGGATTTTTCAGTCTGTGAGGTGCAAGACATAGGCTTTCTTAACTCGTTTTTTCTTCCTCACAGCACTGAGGACAGCACACAAGTCTTTTAAATGACAGATGGGATAATGGTTAATCCCTTATGAAGTTGATGTCATAGATCTCATAGATATCTTCATAGATATTCTTCCATATGTTATATTAAAAGTGGTATCATTTTAACTTACTGCCTGCTAAGAAAGAAATTCTCTTGTACAGCCAGGTCACAATACACAGATCCTTAAAACCCACTTGGAAATAGAAAGGAACAGAGTGGATTTTAAATTTATGGATTCATTTGACAACTGACAGTCCCCATGAAAGGTAAGACAACAAACTTACAGTTGATTCTGGATATGAACTGTCCACAGACAGGCCAAAGAAAAGACCTTTTCCTTTCTTATACGTTTACATACTTATTAGCCAAACACTTTAAATATAAATATGGTTGGGTTTTTTTCCTCCAAACTCTTCTTCGTTTTTTCCATCTGTTCTCCTGATTTCTGTAGTTACCAGTTGTGTAGGTGATGTGGGAATGTGTGAGCACTGTGTTATGCACATGCTCTCACAATAGGAGCAGGATAAGATCTCTTTACTACATTTAATACACTGCCAATGTGGACTTTTTTTGTTGTTGCTTTTGTTGGGTTTTGGGGGTATTTAGCTTTTAATGGTGTATGTCTCCAAGTGTAAGAAAATTCTGGCTGGCTTTTGCTTTGCAAAAATATGAAATAAAACACTGTAAATTATTCTAATAGAGAGATATTTGAGTTCTCTTAATTTTTCCTTTTTTTTTTTTTAATAAAAAACCCAAAACTTTGTAACTAAGAAAATGAAATTATAAATAGCTAAAGAAATCCATAACTACACTGAAGCTACAAGATTAAAAGTCAAAGCGTTCATTATTTTCTGAGGAACACTTATTGGAATTAATACGGAGTTTGCTGTTTTAGTTGGTTTTTTTAAATAATTAAACATTAAAATAATTGTTAATAAGCAGACTTAGTTTCATTAAAAAGCACTTGATAGTTTAAATTCTCTCACAGTCTGCTGCAATACATAGTATTTAATTAGAAATGACCAATTAAACAAATGATGTTCCAAAAGAAGTGACAAACTACCAGACAACAACATAAGTCATTTTTTTGGAATGTGAAGTTATATGAACTGTCACCCACAAGGTATTTTTGCTTTTAGGTAATTTCTGTGTACAGAAGTTATCCAAAGTATCCATTATGCTGGAATATGCTGTACATTGTCTGGAGATCCAGATCCTTTGCCACATGGAGACAGAAAATTTTATCACATCTAAAAGAACAAAATAATATTCAGCTGGGTATGATGTCATCTAAAGGTCAAATCTTCATCCAAACCATCCACAGCTTTTAATTGGACCAGGACATTTACTTTTAAAACATGCAATAATTTTCCTGTTAAAATTTCCAGTCTTTAGCTGATTGTTCATATAGATTGTTTAATTTCACAGATTAAGGGAGAGGGGAGCATTCAAAATCAGTCGGGGTAAAATTACCTCAATTTACTTATAGATATATCATGTATTAGTTTAAAGAATGCCCTCCCTTAGTTGTAAATACAACCAAATTACGCCCTTTAAAGGCCTGAAGAAAACAGCTACAGCATTCAGACAACTATGAGAAAGCAGTGAGACTTCCACAAATTCAAAAAAAAAAAGCAGCTCTTATGAGCTTCCATATCTTCTACTGTAATACTTAAACTTTTTACGTTACAAAGGGCTTGTATATAGGACTATCAGGTGCACCTGTTACTGTTGTGCAGAAATCTTGCCTCAGGGACCCCCAGTGTGGAAAGCCAAATTGGAGACAGCTGCTTAGGTCAACCTACCACTGATTCAGTGACTGCCAGCACAGGTGGCAAAGGCAAGGACATCACCCACACATTCCTTTCTCATACTTTCTAACAGCATCAGGACAGCTTTCCATCAAATGTAATGTCAAGTGTTTATTTTAAACCTTCAAACATCGAATCCAACATACCTTCAGGCCTGTGCTACAATATTTGCTCCAACTATCAAATGTTCCTGCTCTATCTCAGCCCTGCAAGAAGCTTAGACCCAAAACTGACAGTTTAAATTAAACCACATTGCATGCTCACTACCACACACACACGGAAGAAAAGTACACGTAAAAAATCTCCACATGTCAAAAATTATGAATTTATTTTCAAAGATAAAAACATCACGAAATCTGACTTCCATGGAATAGTGTGAAAAGCAGCATCCTCAGTCATTACTATTCCAGGCATATGCAACCCTCATCAGAAATAGATATAGCTCTTCACTGTTAACAAAGTTTTCAGACAAAAGAAAATAAAGTTACCAGGCAAAGTTGATTCATAGCATAAATCCAGTAGGTGTATTAGTGTAAGGAATCAAAAGGTTACACTGTGCTTTAAGTCAGTGTTGTCAATCAAAAGAGAGTAGAAAGCAAAGGGAAGGTTGCAGGTCAAGTAAGATTTTATTGCCGTCTGTTGCCAAAAGAAAATTCTTCTTCCTGCTTCTCACTACTCATTTGGTCTTCAGAACAGTCAAGCCAACTGAGAAGGCAGACACAGAAGAATTGTGCGAGTTTCAAAAGGCTTCTCATGCTTACCCTGAAAAATAATGGAGAGAATGATAGTAAAATAACTGAATAGCAATCTGTTAAAGACTAGAAAAGTAGGCCAGGCGAGAGAGGGGCCGGAAATCATCCTTTTATGCCACAACAGGTTGAAATTTCAGTAGAGAAAACTTTTACATGCATTCAAGAAAAAAGAAAGTGTGAATAATCACAGAACATCTGGAATGTGGGAGAACTGGGCTGAAATCCAGCTACTACAGTGTACGGAGTTGCCACTGATTTAAGCCTCTATTTCAGCAGAAAAATTTTTGGTAAACCCTAGGCAGCCTGTGGAGCACAGGAAGGTATCAAGACCCATGTGATGGGTGATGGAAAGCCATGGCACTTCTGGAGATCTTTGATGTACAGTGAATGCATAGGTTCTTCCAGTTTCTTTCAGGGTTATAATAAGGCTCCTTACATTGAACTTTAAGTCCTTGGAGCAGACAGAAATACTATTATAGTTTCCATGTAAAAGCTAGATTCAAGAAGGAATTTTTTTGCATCTGGAAAGCAAAAGCTTGTATATTGCTATGTGACTTAGAAACTCTAAATAACATGTATTAAACACTAATAAAAACCTATTTCTTTCTAAGAAATCTAAAGAGAGTAGATGAAAAGAATAGTTGTAGACTATTTGCATATGGTCATATGAGATTTGAAAATTTATATCAAAAATTGGAAAAAATTCATTTAATTTTTGTCAGAATCATCAGGGGAATCAACTAAATGCAATAGAATATGCAGTAAATAAACCACTTCAAGAAGCTCCACATGAAACAATTTTGGAAAAAACAATTTGGGTGCAGCTAGTACAGGGTGAAGGATGAAGACATCTCTATAGTCTTTTAATGATATTATTCCGAGTTAAGTATAAGAATATTTACTTTCCAGAAGTTAGCAGTAATTTGAATCTCACAATTATTATTATTAATGATGGAATTATGAAGCTCTGGTATTCAGTTTTTATTATAATTTTTGCCATGGTTTAATTGATTATCTATTAACTCTAATGAATTAAGGATATGGAAATTATGCTCTTGCTGCAGCTATGGAAAAATGTATTCTTGTTAAACTAAAGCTCTGTACCCTTTAGATCAGTAAATGTTTTCACTCATTCTCAAATTTAAATTCTGTATGTTCTTATTTTATACATATATCATGATGTTTTTGATCTTGGCTGAGAGCGAATCTAGAGTTATAGGAATGTGATGTGAAAGAATACAGTTTCCCATTTTTTAATGAACAATTAGCAGACTAGGCTATGAAGTTTTGACAGCTACTGGGAGGAGAAGCCTCATCTGTCTTCTATCCCTGTCTACTATATCTGAAATCTACAATATTCCAAATTACTGGAAAAGTCCCTTGGCCATGTGTACTCATTTTATCACTACCCTACCAGTAAAGGAGAATGGAGAACAGATCTAATCCTAAACTGCAACTGCGCATATTGCTCAAGAGCACTAAGCAGGATCCTGGACATTGTAAGGACTCAACACTCATGTTCACTGTATGATTTGACAAATCTCAGGATTTTACTACAAACTGAGTAGTTCCGCAAAGGTTCCTGTTAGAATCCTAGATGTTGGAAACATTTCACTACTCTAATATATATAAAATTCAGTTTCCACCCACGCGTAAACTTAAACCTCCATTTTTATTGTGCCAGTAGAACTAGGACCAGGTGGAGAACCACAACTGATTTGATTTGAAACGTTGTGATTTTTATGCAAATCTTATAACTTATGTCATCTGCTGTTTCATCAGGTCAGCTCAGATAACTGAGGTTAACAAAACTGAATTATGTTTTCTTTATAACTCTTTCTTTATGGTAGAACACTTATTAGTCAAGAAACAGCAGTGAGACTGTAGTGGAGAGAGAGCCAGTACAGAGCATTATGTAGCTATTCTACTGTGCTTTTTAATTTTGTTCCAGAAAAGTTTAATAATTTGGTGCAGGTGTGCAAAGAAGTATTGGTACCAATAAGTAGTTTGCTTCTGGAAGGGCTTTAATTAAAATTTAAGTAATAATTTTCTTTAACAGGCAGGAGGAAAACACAATTTCAGTTGTTCCTGACCCATATATGAATTTAATAAAAGTTTTAGCTGCAGTTTCCATCACTACATTAACAAGATTTTGGTTCCTGTTCTGGTTTGTGCAATTATCCTTTGACTAATGCATTTCTCCAATAAATAAGTGACTTATTTCTTTCACTTCCTATTAGTTTTGTTCCTCTCATTTCATCTTGTTTAAAGGTTACTGTATCTGTCAAGCCACCTGGTATTCTCGGGCAACTTGTACTCTAATTGTTCTTATAAAGAAAATGAATATGGATTACTTAAAAAATAATAAACCTAGGGAATTATGATGGGTTTTTTTCAGATAAGAGAATTATCATGGGAGAGATTACCATTATTCATTATGATCCTAAATTTCAGTTTGACAAACATCATGAAAAATCTGTTATTCAAAGACCTGCTTTCAGGCTACATGTTCTTCCTTAATGTAACCTATACCTAGTAGACACAACTTACTTTTAACAGTCAAATCAGACATTGTGCCCAACGTTGCTTTTGTTTCTGCTCTAATTTTTAAGATATGCTTTCCTATGGATAGAAGATTGAGTAGCTCTACAGAAATGGCAAATCTTTACTGGCTTTATGGATCCTAAATGACAGTCATTTTCCATCTCATGGTGGAAAGGCCAACTAGGGTGCAGAACACTGAAAAAATCACAGTTCTATCACTTTAATCCATAAACTATATCAGTCCTATTAGTATTCAAAGATAACTCATTCTCCTGACAAATCAGAAGAACAAAAGGGGAGAGATTAATCAAGTTATGCTCTAAACATCATAATGAGCCTTGGAAACAGTAAAATGGTTAAATCACATACAATATAAAATTAACCCATTTTCAATGTTTACAGGTTCCATAGACTAAAATATGTCTTCTGCCTCATAGAAATCACTGAACAGATGAGATTTGCTGGATCAACATGTAATTATCATCACACCAGTGAGAAACCCAGACAAATGAGTATAAAATTTTGTATCTTCTTTCTCTTACCTACTGGAGTTTTTGAAACTGAGCCATACTTCATGGATTTAACATCTTAGTATGACCTCACATTTCAAAAAACAAAACCTGATAGATCTGAAGTCAGCAAATTCAAGCAATTTCACATGTACACATCTCTTCAGTTTCAAGAATATTTTTTGGCAGAAATAAAATACCATAATCATTCTTTCTTAAAGAACTGGAGGCAAAGACACCTACTCCACATTTTGATTAATTAACTGACATTGCACAATTTTAAAATCCTGGCTTTAGATATCAAAATGTTGACACTGATCACCTTGAACGAGTTGGATAGAAGCATTTTTTCTGTCAGCATGCCTATCTTAATTATATCAACCTTCATAAATTTAGAATCATAAATTTGTACCATTAGCATAATTCCTAATTTTAATAGACCATGATTGTCAGATGAATATTTAGTTGAGAATATACATAGCACTGCTAAAAGAGGATCTTGCTAATGAAATATATGCTTTGATTAATAAAAATTACATTTTTCTATCGCAATTGTGAACTTTAATAAATGCCTTTTTTTTATTCCACATATTTTAATGGCAGGCTTTGAGAAAATTGAAATGTCAGTTTCAGGGTTAGTTATGATCCTACACAAATTTTTTTTATTATTAATTTTTTTCTTAAAATTTTCTACTTTTACTTTAAAATGCTGATTGTCCTTCTACAAGTGACCGTCTTTTACTCATTATTTTCCTAGTCAAATATAGTTCACTGAAAGAAGAGACCTTATTTTTACAGAGCTACTTTTAAGGGGGTCACAATTCAAAACCAGTAAGAAGGGCAAAAATGGAAACGGTTGTGCTTTATTTTCAGATGCTTGGAAGAGTTGGTATTGAACCTGTAACCTCCACCAAGACATACCCAGGCAAGAAAGACTTAATTTATCTCCTTTTATATATTCTTCTGTGCTAAAGAAGGGTGAGCAGGCTTACACAAATTAAATAACTAATGAAATTATCTCAGCACCATATGCATAAGTATCTTTCACAATAAGAGTTAGCATACATAAAAAGCCACTTCATGGGATTCAGATGTCTTGGAAGCTCCCTCATACAAAGAGCTTAGACACTGGCATAAATACATTTTCATGTTTATTAGTGCTACCTCTTGTCTTTTAGGTGTAACCTAAGGTTGAGAAAGGTGCAGGTTGAAGGAAAATTTATGACATCAAATTTACACAACCAAAAAACACATTAAATTTGAGAGTCTTCAAGGCTAAAAGTAGCAGAGCTATTTGTGCATAAAGTGATTTTGCTCAGTCAACCATTATTATGAAATAGAATCTCTCAGAGCATTATGTTTTTTCAACCACTGCTACAAAACAATCCATGAGACCACTGCTCAGAATTTTCCACTCACCTCTCCCCAGCATTTATTTCCATGTTTTTGGGTAGAAAAGGTTATAAAACTCAAAGAAAGCAATCAGTTATGATGGAATAAAAGCGGGTTTAATACAATTTCCTGTGAATGTACAGAAGTCTATCTCAAGATCTGTGGATTCAGAGAAATACTTCAGTTCTTGGAGATAAGTGGTATGCAACTTGAAATGCCATTCTGTGATATGTCAAATTGCCCAGGAATGCTTATGAGTGTTAATGATGGTGAATTTTAAATAGACTACAAGTATTATTGATTCAGGATAATTAGTTTTTAATAATTTAATGCTGAATTAAATATGCCAAATGCTACCCTAGTTTGTAAGTGTCAGAACAACCCCATCTTTGCCTGCTCACACCAATGTCTCCATTTGTCTGAAATGGAGTATGGGACAATGGACAGACACTGGAAGATCCCCTAAGTAACATACTCAAATACACACACTGTTTCCATTTAGGTAAAAATGTTAAGTAATTCTACATCAAAGATGGCTAGGACAGCCAGAGAATTATCATCATTTGGATATTCATCAAAAATAAATGGTATATACAAAGGTTAAAAAGCCTCTCTTTTTTCCCAAAAGAATCTCTTAAAAATTACCATAGCCTTTTTTGACAATGAGGAAAGTACAACACTGAACCAACACTCAAAGAAATTGGCTGCATAGTACAAGCTAAGGCAGACTTCAAAAATTGCTTTCTTAAATTGCTTGTGGACTTAAGAAAAATAAAGTAATTCATTTTGTAGATTTTCTATACAAAAATGAATGTGAGCATTGCTATTCGGATATGTCATAGTTGTTTTCTGTCAGTAAATGTATGACACTTTTTAATATTGTTTATTTTCTGTTGTTCATTTATCATAGAGAGGTATTGATATTTATTTTATTCAAATTGTACTGGCCCTGGATTTAAATTCATTCCACTAATATCTTAACATACTCCATATTTGAGCAGATTCTGGGGGAAAAAAGGGAAAATCTTTTTATTACCTGGTTATTTGGGATTATTACCTAGAAAGTGGGTAAATGTCCTTAACTTTCAATTATTTATCTACTTTCAAAGTTGCTTGTACTGCAAGTACATTAGACCAAATGGAGATTTTTAACTTTTTTGCATACCTCAATGCCTAGAAAAGTAATCTTTTAAGGGCCAACTTCACAAAGATGTCTAACCTATTGCTTTGACCCTGCTTGCTTAGTAATTGCATTCCTATTCCCGTCGTCAAATACTGATCAGTTTTCCCTGCTTCCTTTGAAATACAAAGCCAGTGTAACTAATGTATTTATATGTTGTTTTTTTATATTTCATCCTTATTTTCAAGGGGTTTTTTTCTTGATTTAATCTAAAAAGCTACCAGGCCTTTACTCAAGAAAGTCTCAATGAAAAGATCAGCCATACCTCATGACAGTACAGGGTATATGAAACTGCATTTATGTAATTCAGAAAGTATACGTCAGTTGAAATTAATTCTAGCCTATTAAGAAAGACATTTTTCTGCAATTAATGAATGCATTAAATTTGAATTAGGATATATGATGTAGAGACGCCTGCTTAACAGAACTTCAACAGATAAACTAAAGTACAAAAATAATATTCAGGCACTTCAAAGTTGCTACTGACATTCGCAAAAAATTTGGATAACATTCTGTCATCAGCTATGTTTTGTAGGGTCAAGTATAAAACTGAATTTAGGAAGTTACGTTATCTTTTATAGTATCTATAACAAAAGAAGATATTGAGAATGGACACAAGATGTTTTCTTTTCTTGAGGGCAATCAAGCACAAAAAGTAGGTTATCCATAGAGGCCATTTAGGAACCATATCTGGAGGTTTTCAAGCTCAAGTGGATGAAGCCTTTAGCAACCTGGTGTGAGACCATAACTGATCCTTCTGCAAGAAAGAAGGAAGTTCCCGAGGACCTTCTCAACCTGAATTGTCCTAAAATTTTATTCTCATTGAAGGGCAAAACCAAAAGAAAAAAATATATATAAATAAAACCAAACTGTTTTTAAAATAATCTTGAAGAAGAGGTCCAAAATTTAGTATCTGCAGACAGCAAATCTATTTTTAGTGAAAAGGGTCACCAAACAGCTCCTGATTTTTCCCCCTTCTTCTTGCAAATGTATTTCATTACATAAAAATTTATTTAATTGTACTTGCCCTCCAACTTTTTAATTACTGATGGTCCATTAATTTCTTAATACAAAAAACACCCCAAAAATTAAATAGACCCAAAAAGCAAAAGTGATGAGTTTCTACTTTTTAAAATGCTTTTATTTCCATTTATGTGATACCTTTAAAAACATAGAATCATAACATAGTCTTTACTTAATATATTAAGAAATAATTTACTGAATTTAAAAACCCCTTCTAAATGCAGTAAAAATGCTATTTTAGTCAGCAGCCATCCTATCCTAAATTCTTACTAAACACTAAGCTCTACTTTTTTTTAGAAACTGACTAAAATGTATAAAAGTAAAATAAGACTAAAATAGATTATTTAAGTGCAAAGTTCTTTCTTGCTGATTTAAATCATAATTAAATGTGATGATTTAAATTACTACATATAAATAAACTCATGGAGTACAAACACACAGTGATATCAGTAGTGACACCTTCAACTAAAATTTGAAAATGCAGTCGCATTCTGAGATCACAGTGTGACAAAGAAGAGGAAGGTTAACTAGCAGATTAATTGGTACAGGGAGTTTAATGAGCAAAACTGAAAGGATTGTGCAGGTAAGGTAACTAACCTCAAATAAGTTCATATTTCAATGTGACTTTAAAAACAATAACAAAAATTTAGTAAAGTTTATTTCATTTCATTATTATCTTATTACATTTCATTTCCTTCTCTTAAACTACATTTTCTACATTTATAGGAGAAATAATTGGATACTTTGAAAAAATATACTGAAATATACTATTTACATTTAAAAACACCCCAAAGACCAATAATTTGTTCAAAAGAGTGAGATATTATCAACAATTATTCAAAGTAAGCGTAAGCTAGAGTTGCATAATAATGGCTTAGACAACATCAAGCCATATTAATTTTCCTAGGTATTAATCTAATTTCATACAATTTCTCTCCACTGCCAGCTATGTCAGTTGATGCATACCTTGTCCCGGTCTTCCTGGTTACCGATGGTTACCATAAGACATTTTTTCCTTATGGACCACAGCATTATCAGTTTCCAAGTTAATCAATCAAAGTAAAGGGGAAAGAATGTTTAATTTGCCATGGCTGTGCTGTGAAATGCACAGCAGAGGTGAAATAGGTCATGCTATAGGTATCGTCAGGATGAATTTCTCAGGAGGGCTGTCTAAAGACAACAGTGAAAGTCAGACAGTTCCCTGGAACCACTCTTGCCACAAAGTAGTTTGAATTAACATTTGTAAAAAAGTAAGCATTTATAAACAAAATGGAAAATATTCACATAAGTAACACCAATCATTTTGCATTGGCACAGAAGAAAATAAAAGAGAAAAAGAATAATTATAATTCATTTCCTCCCATTCTTATTACCAGCAGGCAGACTGTCAGCCCTTTTAAATGCAGAGGACTGAAGACTCTGCTATGATGGTAACTAGTAACAAACTCTGGAGGATTTCCAGTTGTGATGCCAGTTATTGATCTACTCTATTATTTACAGTGGCTGTATGCAGAGTTTAAAACACGGTATATTGCAGGGGCTTAACTTCTTAATTTTCTAGTAAACTTTATTAGTGGCATTGATATTACAGAACTGAAAGAGCTTACTTCACTTTTTGTAAAATTTACAGGTCAATTGAACACGAACAAAGTATTTCCATGTTATAAATAAGGTGCATATGTAGTGGTCAACGAAGCTTGGGTTTACACAAGAAAAAATCTAAGTGTTATCAGGCTGTAAAATTGAGTCAATATTTTTAAGAATAAATAGAATCGATAAAAGTACATAAAACAGTCAAACTACAAAAATATTTATCTTAATAACTACTGGATGACTTTGCACTTTCTCACACATCAAATTCCGTGAAAGAAGCTGTGAATGTTTTAACTTCAAAGCTTAAAGAGCTGCCTGATGGAATAAACTCTTGACTATTTAAATTAAGAAGCATATCCAATGACCTTCAGAGTTTTTATGAGACTATGTCCTGACAAAATATCTGTACTCAAAATAACAAATATGTACAATACCTTAGACCAATATTTAGGGACACTTCTGTACATTATGAAAATAAGTTTCTGAATATAAAGACAAAATTCACAAAGAACTTAGGAAAAACTCAAGAAAGTAGATGTTGTAGGGGACATTATGAGATCGAAACTGTTTTCAAAGTATACCATAAGCATTCAATTAAAATCCCCACTATTTTCTACAATTTTTTTCTTTCCAAGTCCCTTGAATTCCATTGTGCAGACCTGAAAAACATTTGTCCCACTTTACAGACCTGTTGACTTTATAGAAAAGGCTGCTTCTTTATGGTCTCCTCAATCTCATATTGTTCTGTGCAAGAAATTTAGGAATGTCTGACAACTGTTATAAGGACCATCTTTTTTGAACTTGAAAAGTGAAATATTACCATTTCAACTCTGCCTTCAGTGAAGAAAGAAGAGTATATAACTCATTTTGCATGAAAGAACTTGTAAAATAGTATTGTCTCTCAGGTTTTGTTTATTACCTAGTATAACTTCTAAATATATAGATAGGGTTTTTGTTGAAAAAATCATATAGCACTACAGGTGGCACAAAAGTGATCCATCTTAGTCCAGTTGGCACTGCTTCACATATTATGGTTTTTTAATAGTTATGGAACTGCTAAATTGTAAGTAATCTTTTTTTGGACCTTATTTCTACTACACACATTAACTCTCTCATCTCCTTTTAACTGAAAACAGAAAAATACATAATAAAAATTTTATTCAGATTACTTTTACCAAGCTACTGCTTTACAGCTGTGTGATGGTCAACCTTGCCTTACCCTGAAATACCACTTTAGTGTATTTAACCTAAAAAAATGTGATCTTTGGAACAAAGAAGAATTGAAATTGCTCTAAGTAGGAGGACAGAGGAGTCGGCAGTGTAAAAGAAGGTAATAAAATGTTTAATTCTTTAGCTTTTTACTAGGCATGGCTACCAATGAGATTTCTGTTCAGATACATATGATGTTACACCATTTCACCAGGACAAAAGCATTTTTCATCCTGGTTAAACTCAATTGTCTGCTTTTAATGTAACAAAAAAATTATTCATTCTGTTTAACAAAATTCAATGCAGAATGACTCTGCAGACACAGTCTACATAATTTTAATTCTTAGAGGTCAATTTTACCAAATTCATAGACAAGTTCCCACCTTTTATGCATTCACCTCCCACTAAATGTTCTTAGGACTTGCTTCAAATCTATTTTTTTCTGATGTATGTCAGCTGTAACACCTAAACACCATGATTTTCAAGTTTTCTGTAATAATTATTTTCTTCAAAGTGCTAGCAGAAATGCATTCTCTTCCTTGCATGCTGAGGGAAGCATTATCTTATCACTCACATTTTTGAATCTCCACTGTGTGTAAACCGTACATATGTGGTAACTTAAGAAGTGGTACTTCAGTGCTGGAAAAATGCTGATTCACTGGCAGCAAAATGATATTTACAAAAATATCACATTCTCAAAGGCACTAACTAGTCTTTCTTTTCCTTCTGTTACTATACATAGTCTACATGAAGGGTAAGTACTATGTAGCAAGAAGCAGTATAAATGAAACTATGAGGTTATCAAACATGTTTAAAAAAATAATGCAGTCAATTTGAAAAAGGAAAACAATAAAGCAATCAAAGCAAAACAAAAACAAAAACCCAAGTCATTAATTTGAATCAAATTATTCTTCTGTTAATGTACCATTCATCCAGTGAGCAGATAAGATTGTGTATTTTTATATATGCTGCCTAATTTAATAATGGTTTCAACCTTAACAGTCAGAACAGTTTGGTAGAAGGTGGACTTACAGAGAAGTATCATAATTTTCAGCTAATCAAGAATTGTGATAATGTATTTTATAATGTTTAAAATTATTTCATAGAATCATAGATCATAAAGTCATAGAATATCCTGAATTTAAAGGAATACCCAAGGATCATGGAGTCCAACTCTTGGCCCTGCACAGGACAACCCCAAAAATCACACTGTATTCCTGAGAGCCTAATCCAAACACTTCTTGAAGTCTGACAGGCTTAGTGGATTTTAAAATGACATAATTTAGAAAACAGGGGTCAGCAATTTCTGTGCATTTTCACTGTAATCTGATACAATGAAAAAAATGCATCATTTCTCAGCTAGGAAAAAACTCTGCAGCATTAGCAATAACTCAGTGCAAAGGAAGCTCAACCTGAGAAAAAATATCTGATTTTGCAACCATTTTGTACAATTTTTGTAAAAATTAAGTATCTTTTTTTACATAGTACTCTAGTTTGGTTTTTTGGGGTTTGTTGGTTTTGTTTATTTGTTTTCTTCCCATGAAGAGGCTATGCTCCTTGTGAAATAAATGCAAAAACATTCTGACATCCACTTTGTAGCCAAAGTCTTTGTCCTAGGAATTCTACATTGTAAAGGAAGGTGATGCAAATAAAATCAATTCCATCTAGTCCTGGTTCACAAATTATGAATTAATTTCTATTACTAAACTTTCTCTTCTCAATGTCACTGTTCTGCTATTTGGCCATTGTCAGGCTGCATGTGGTGCCTCGTTCCGGGGTTTTTGCAATTTCACATCCTGTGAAATCTGTTGAACTTAGTCTACTCCCATGGCACAAGAAGCCCACTAAAGGCTAGATGGATACATCCCATATTACAGTTCACAGAATTTTAAAAATATGACTGACATAAATGCCAAATTTTCTGAAGTATAAGTCTCTAATTAGAAAAAAATAAGTAAATTGTCATTTTCCTGATTAGGACTTTAGTTTAAGTGGTTTATCCAATATTATCATATTTTATTATTCAATGGTTCCCTGGAACATTAAAGTATGCCATTATCTAGAAGTTCAAGTATTTTTTTCTGTCTACCAAACATGCATACTAAACTGTCATTTATTCCCAAAATACAAAGAAAATTAATAATAACAGAAATAATATTTCTTGAATAATAGAAAATAAAGCACAGATATTAGTCAGCCACTTTACCTCTTTAGCAATAGGGTAAATCTGGCACCATCCAAGCTTTGTTCTATATTATAGTGCAAAATTTACAGTAGTAATACATTTCTAATGCATGCACTGTGCACCATAAATTCATTGTCCATAACACTATAGCAAGTTTCCATGCTATACTTAAGCATTAATCAATCTCATTCAAGAACCATTTGAACCAAATCTCATATTTTTACATTTTAACATATTTTCAAATTTTTTCAAATGAGCAATATAGAATTGGCGGCTCGAATTCTTACTTATTGTATAAAGAGTGAAATTAATCTAAAGTAAAATATGTCTGCCATTCTTGGTTTTAAGATTGTTACTGTAGGTGACAGAAAACATGACAAGTGAAGAAATATTTCTATATTTATTAACTTCTTAACATTTCTTTGGAGTCTCTTGTAGAACCTTTTCTTAATATTCAGTTAAATGATTCATTGGCAGCTGTGTCTATTTGTAGCTGTGCTGAAACTGACCATCATATTATACAGAACTTGTATAGATTTTTTCCATTGTTGCTGTCTACATCCTGACACAACTGTAGTTCAACAGCCCCATCACTTCTTGACCTTTATTTTGTCAAGCAGTGGTAAGCTCATCTAAACACTGGAAAAATTTTCAAGGGAGTTTCAGTAATTCCATCTGTATCTCTAGCTTTCAGGAGCTACTTCCTGAAAACATTATATTTTTCACTATGTATATATACATCTATATATGTGTGTACATATATTTATATGTAGATGTAGATTTAGATTTAGATTTATTTATAAATGCAGCTGTCAGTTGAATAGAAAGAAAATATAGTCTTAATTACCATTTTTGAGTTTCATAGGATAGAAAATCATTAATTTGTAATCTGTAAATGTATTTGATATATAACAAAATTATTTATTACTTATAAATTTTACAACTGCTTTTTTTCAGTTGCTTCCTGAAACTTTTGCTTACACCCATACCTACTCACCTATGGGAGGGGGAAAATTGTAAATTCAAACATCTGACTGATCTGTGTATCTTAACAGAAGGTTTATATGTCCTAATATTTTAGCACTTATGAGGTTAGGAAAAAGTGTTCAAGAAAGTAACAAAAAT
>VZTJ01004195.1:868986-886639 GCA_013397795.1 Orthonyx spaldingii
CCCCTTCTATTTCCTCACTCAGTTTTGAAGTGGCTGTTATATATATATATATATATATATATATATAATGAAAGCTGTTGCTCTTTGACTGTTTGACTGAGAAAATGAAAATTATCACCTCCCCCCCTCCAGAAGTAACAAAAAATATTTTTGAATGAGAGAACTTAGGTTAGAGATTAGTAACAAAAAATATTTTTGAATGAGAGAACTTAGGTTAGAGATATCTCCCATCTTTATGCATTTCCTGCTTCTTCTCCACTCTTTCTCAAAAGTTCTTAAAAATTAAAATTCACATGAGCATCATGGGTAACAGGAGACTCATTCCATTAGCAAGAGAAGCAGTGCCAAAATTCTTCATAGTCAAGATGTAGTTATTATTTGACATTTGTATGTTTTGGACAAAACATACTAATTAATATCTGGTCTGGCAGATGCTCCTCTGCATTAATGTGCCACTTTAACAAATAACTGTGGTCAGATTCAGCCTGGCACTCTAAGTTTTGAAGCTCTATGGAAAACGTTGCATACAGAACACTTCTATTTTTTGACAAGGGCAGAAAACATACAGAAAGATCTCTTCATGCCATTCAGTGAGAGCAACACCTAATAAGAAATTTTTCATATATGCTTTGTTTCATTTTACTTCATGGAAGGGGAAATGTCCTGTTGTGAAAGAGTAGAAAGGGAATAATTTTCTTGGCATCCCCCTGCCATAAATCTCTATAAGGTGATACCTCTCCGGTAGGGATAATGAGGGTGCAAGAGACAGAAAAGGCAATTACTTAGCTTGAAATAAATCAACAATACAGAATATGAATACTGCTTTGAAGTCTTTTTATTTCAGAAGAGAAGGAATATGCTTTTGTTACCCTAATTCTTAGTGATAAAACTACTATAGATTTCTTGCTTCCAGTTTACAGTGGCATTATTGTTATATTTCTCACAAATACATAGTGATGTTTGCACTTAATTCCAACAAGCTCAGAAGTTCTCAACTGTACTGATTGGATCACAGGTTTCTTTGCCTGCTAGCACCTTGCTAACATTCACCCTCTTAAAAGGAGTCATTCAGATTCAGGGAAGGCTCTGCATTAGAGACAGCAGTCATCTCTATGCAGCACCAAAACTTTAGTCTGACTTTCTGCTTACGTGGGTGTCCAGAGTATTTGCATTTTTATTCTTCCACTTTTCATTTGCTATTCATATTCGTCATATATTTATACCCATGTTTGGAAGAGTAGGAATTTCTCTTACAAGTTTAATTTTCCCTCTAGGCTGCTGATTTGTTTTTCTTTACTGGAGACTTGCTGATGCAACTTATCTCAGCTGCAACTGCAGCCTGTCTTTCCTCCAAAGACACTGCAGCTTGCAGTTTATCAGCTTTGAGCAGCATCTTAGCATCTGTTTTGCACCAGAATCTTCTGGTTTGTTGTGATTCCAGTAAGAAAAACACTCAAGCTCTGCAAAGTGTCAATTCAAATATCATTTATTAAGGATAACACTAAACAGAAAGAGTAATCTTGAGTCTCTCAAACACTGGGAATCTCAAGCTGTGCAACATCAAATGTGTCTTTGATCTTTGATCAGGACACAGCACACAGTGCAGCTTCTGTCTGTGGTAGAACACTCCATTTTAATCATTCACAAAAAAAGAATTTTTTCCGATGCCAAACACTAATAACTTTCACACAAAACTTCTTTCTGAACTTTTAGATGATCTAAAAAAACAAGATCGCACAAGTGTCATAATTGCTGGTATCAAATGGATACTGAAATTCAGTGTCATTTTCACAGGCTGCAGCCTCGACCTCTGCCATCCCAGTCATGTAGAGAGAACCATCGCTGGGGAACACAGAGGTCACTGGAGATCCTCATCATGGGCCTATGCTGGTGACTCAAAGCACTGCAGCTGCACTGGAACTGGTGCCATTAAGTGCTCCAACACCCCCACCACGGCTGAGCTGATTGCATTCCTGATGCACGTGCTGGAGATCCACTGGATCAATGCACAGTTGCAGGCCAAGTGGGTCAGTGGCCACTGCATGGCACTGCGGCATGGCGTTGGATGGTTTGGGGCTTACATGGAATGGTATTATGTGGTGTGGAGAGGTGTGAGGGGCTGCAAAATGGGCCCAGATGCTGCTCCCCTCTTACCCACATCCTGGGGGTTTTGCACAGCCCTGCAGAAGCATGGCAAAAGCCCATAAACAGGAGAAGTGGCCCTGGCACCCAGCAACCCACAAACAGCAAACACCTCATGGCAGCAATAACTCGGGTCTGTTCCAGGGGCTGTCCTCCCTTGACAGCTTCTCTCCGGGCAGGTGCGGAAGTGCAAGAGCCCACACTGACCTCAGAGATATAGCGAATGCTGAGGGAGGAAGAACACCAGATTCTGCCCCAGTCTCTCATCCTATGCCCCGCCTCTGCCCATGCAGGGCAGTGCTATCCAACAACCAAGGAGGTCTGCTGTCCACAGGTCCTGCCAAAGGGACCAGGGTCTCTTCCCTCTTCTCTGCACGGTGAATGTGGAGGCTTCAAGAAAGGCATGCCTGTCCTCTTGGCCTGCCTGCCATCTTGGAGCCATGAGAACCTGCGTATCATCACTCAGCTCCATTTCCACAGACTCCTCCTTATGGCCCCATGCCATCATTCACCTGATCATTCTCAACCACTTGGAATAATGCCAGTTCTGCAAGATTGTCCTGAGGACAGCAGTGAAGCCGGGGATTGTCTTTGACCAGGATCCCCACTGGAGCTTCTGTCAGGAACAGACCCAAAGTGGGGACGCTTGCTGGAAACAGCAAGGACAGGGCACAGAACCCTGTGATGTGGAGGTGCACCCCAACAGTCTTGCAGACATGGCTGTAGACAATGATGTGCTGCTCCTAGAGATCATTCATACTCTCCCATAGACCCAGGTGCTGTCTGAGTGGAACTGGGAGCCACTGCAGGAGGAGCTGGTCCAGGGCACAGAGGTATTGGGGGTCTGTGGTTGTGACCAAGGTACACTCAAGCTGTGATCCTTGAGGGACAGTATCGCCTTAGAGCTGCCATGGGTGGATGTGTGCTAAGCTGCAGATGGGGACATGATTCCACCATGTCCCCTTCTATAAGGCCCTGTCCTGGCAGAGCTGGACCCAGAAGAGGATTAATAGAACCTGGATTTCATTAATCCTGAGCATCCAGTGAATGTGGGATAAGGAACCCCCTGGCTAGCCTCCTCCAATCCAAAATGTTAAAAAATATTTATTTTCTCTAGCCCTGCTGTTATGATTCTTCCATCTGTCTCACAAATGGGGTTGCAACACCCTTGATGCCTTTTCTCCTGGTCTCAGGAATGAACACTAGACACGGTGGGAGGTTAGAGGCTTGAGGGTTATTTACCTAAGTATTTTAATAAGATCCTGTTCTGATATATCACGTCACGAAGCCCACCATGCATACATGCTCTTCTCTTCTTCGTCTCGTCTTCCTTTCCTCTTCTTTTTTTTCCCACTCCACTCAAGCACACAACTTATAGACCTAATCTCCCCAGGGGGCCAATAATTTTACAGAACATGTTCTACTGAGAGGAGCCATGGCTCCTCAAGATAGTAGGATGTTTGGTCTCCTGGTTCTACAGGACCTTGGAACTATGCGGAGTTACCAGACTTAGAGAAGTACAAGTATGCATGCTAATACTTGTGGATACACAGAACTGTGTAAAAGGTATAAAAAGAAAACACAAAAAATCCTTTTGGCATCACCCTCAGTGCCTGACCCCAGTGGGTACTGAGCACTGCTGAAACGCACCTGACTGTAGGGTGTTGGGGTGTCTCCAGTGGGCATGTTGGCACCTAAAGAGTTGGATGGGCTAGAGAACTGGGTCATGGGTACCATGAGCAGTGACATCAGTTCAGGGCAGTGCTGGTTTCATGATTGACTTTGGTGGGACATGAGACTCCTTGAAGGGGTAATTCCAATTATAAGTGCTCAGCAGCGGAACTGGAGCTGAGGATATGGGGATGTGAGTGGATAAGAAGCTCAACATGACTCAAAAATGTGCACTTGCATCCCAGAAGGCCAACCACATCCTGAACTGCATCCAAAGCGGCATGTGCAGCAGGACTAGGGAGGTGGTTCTTTCCCTCTGCACTGCCCTCCAGAGACCCCCACATGGAGTACTGCATTCAGACGGGATTGCTAGAAATAAAAATCCTGAATTCACAAAATATGATACCCTATACTGTGCAGATGCTTGGAGTTCTGTTCATTTACATTATGGGTTAGTTTAGCCAATCTCAGGTACAGTGAAAGTGAAAAATACTTTTCCATTTGTTTCCACCAACCACTCAGGCTGCCTTTGTAATTACATATAAATGCAACAAGACCAGTGCATATATGGGAGATGAAAAATCATCATGGCATGAGTTTAGAAGGGTCTGCTTCTGAAGAATTAAGGAAACTCAGAATATATGTGTAAGTGAGAGAGAAACAGAGAGAGTGAGAGAGAGAGAGAGTAAGAGGAGAAATCATTGACTAATGGGATGAGTTCATCTTCATTGTTACTGATGAAAACCTAGCAGAGAGTGACTAAGTCTGTTTTTTACTAAGATGATTCATAACTCCTTTTATCATTTGCATAGAAATAAGTGGTGATTAGGATCTTGTTCAAGATCTATATTAGGAAATTAACAGCTTTGCCAATCATCGTGTTACAAATTTCTTACTCTTCTATAAGCACTCTCATGAGATGGCAAGAGATTTCTTTCAATATGAGAGTCTTTACCAATGGCATGGCAGTCTGGAGGCGTTGGTAATGTCTTCTCCTGTTAATAGTGTATCAATGTTTCCTTCTTAAATAGTATCGTAGCAGTCACAGAAGAGTTATGCTACTTAGCTGCTGAGGCAATTTTCTTACACGATAGCTATAAAAATCACCCTCTAAATTTTCCCTTCTGATGAACATGTACAAAGAAATAGTTCAATTTCCTGTCCATACAAAGTCTCTTCTGTTGAAAGAAGGCTAGGGAAGCTATGAGTAATCATCAGTGGAAAGTGAATTGTCTAATAAATACAGACTACCAAATCTACTGAGTGCCAAATAGAAAACACCTTAGTTTGTCAAAATATCAAATATTGGTTTAATTCATTGCACAGAGTTGTGTAGAAACAGCAGGCTGTATTAGCTATTTCTGACAGCTTTCATCATGCTCATTTTAGGGAATATTTAACGTATACAATGTAAGAACTAAAACCAAGTCCCACAACCATTGCCTGGAAATGAGAGGAAATAAGTAGCATATATCATAAATAGAACAGAATATAACAGGTAATTGTAGCATTCCTGAAAGGGCAAAGTTTTATGAATTATTGTACTCAGTCACTAAACAAATATTTGTAGTGAGTTCACCTTGGCTGGCTGCCAGACCCCCATCCTGCTGCTTTCTCACTCCCTTTCCTATATAGGCCAGTCAGATAAAATAAGATGGAAAAACTTTATAAAGATGGGGAGATCGCTCACCTGCTACTGTCAGGGGCAAAACATGGCTGCAGCATGGGTTTGTCCATGGGCTGAAGTGTGAATAACTGCTCTGGCTTAGTCCTCTCCACAGGCTGCAGGGACTGCGTCTTTCACTGGGGCCTCTCCAGTGGGGAGACAGACAGCTCTTTCATTTTGGTCTTCTTCATGAACTGTAAAAGAAACTATCTTCTGTTGCCTGGAGCATGTCCTTTCCCTCCTGTGATGTTGGTGTTTACAGGGCTGTTTTACTCAATTTTTTCTAATTTCTCTGTGTCACAACTCCTTCAAAATATTATTTACCCTTTCATAAATATGTTTTACTGGAGACACTGTCAGCTTCACAGTGACCTCAGCTGTTTCTTGTGGCAATTCCTTTCCTAACCAAGCTGCAATTGGCTCTGTCAGCATGAGGCAATCCCTGTTTTTTTCTCACAGAGACTGACTGCAGCTTTCCCTACCAAAATTTTGCCATACTAGTCCAATATAATCTTATTAATATAGGGGGTTTTTTTATTTTATATTGTTTTAAAATGAATATTACTTGTTTTGAAATATACCAGCATTGTCTGTAGCCTAAATGACTGTTTCATCAACTTTATCAGAAAATCTTATTTACTTATTTTTTGTGATGAACATATTTCATTCATTTTCAGACCTTACTTTTAAACTGATATTGTTCATCATAATTCTAATTAACTACTAGGATAAGTGTCATTAATCCTCTTTTAACATTGCATGGTGTCAGGCCAATGACATACAAAGGCAAAATCATACAGTAGATGCCTGATAGATACAATTTAAATGCATCTGCTTTTCAATCTCCTTCACCTCTATATTCAAAATTTTATACATGTCATTGCATTTCTCACATATTTTAATGGAAAAACCCTAATTTTTTGGAAAACTAGCTTTCTTACTGATGTGCATACATAAGCAAGAAGAGATAACTAGGGTTGCAATGTACATATAACAAAAACAGAATCAATCACAGATAACATCTCAGTGCAATAAAAACCTACTTCTTTTAATGACAGAATCACAGAGTTGTTGAGGTTGGAAGGGACCTCTGGAGGTCATCTTGTCTGATGTGCCTGCTTAAACAGGTTAGGCTACACACTTTGCTCAGGGTCATAACCGGATGACTTTTGGAGCTCTCCAAGGATGGAGACTTCACAATGTCTCTGAACAATTTGTTCCCGTGCTCATTCATTCTCACAGTAAAAAACTTTTTCATGATGCTCAGAAGAAGCTCCACATATTTAAGTTTGGGCAGACTGTCTCACGTCATGTTGCTAGGAACCACTGAAGTACAGTTTGTTTATTTTACAGCTTCCCTTTAGGCATTTGTACACATGGATGATATCTCTCCACAGACCTTCTCCATGTTGAACAATCTCATTTCTCTCAGTCTCTCTTTCCATGAGAGACGCACAAGTTCTTTAATAAACATAGTGGCCCTTGATTGAATTCCTTCTAGTAACTCCTTTACTCTATTGTAATGGGAACCTCAGAACTATACACAATACTCCAGAGATCATTTTCTTGACCTGCTGGCAACACACCTCTTAATGCTGCCCAGGATATCTTTTGCCTTCTTTTACACACAGAACACCAAGTTGGCCAACTGGGTATCTACCTGGACCTCCAGGTAATTTTCTGCAATGCTACTTTCCACCTAGGCAGGCCCCATGTTTAGTAGTGTATGGGGTTATTCTTCCCCAGATGTGAGACTTTGCACTTCTCTGTGATGAAGTCTATGATGTTCCTGTTACCTAATTTTTCCAGCCTCTTGATACACCTCTGATTGGTAGCACAACCTTCTGCCCCACCATCCAGATAACTCATCACAGAATCATAGAATGGCTTGGGCTAGAAGGGACATTTAAGATCCTCTGGTTCCAAACCCCTGCCGTGGAAAGGGATGCCACCCACTAAAGCAGGTTGCTCAGAGCCCCATTAAACCTGGCCTCGAATACTTTCAGGGATGGGGTTTCCACTTCTCTGGGCAACTGATTTCAGCGCCTTATCACTCACTGAGTACAGAATTTCTTCCTAACAACTAACTTAAACTGTTCTCTTTTAGTTTAAAAATGTCTACCCTTGTCCTGTCAGTACCTGTCCATGTAAACAGTTACTGTTCCTCTTTTTTATAAGCCCTATTTAGGTACTGGAAAGTCTCAATAAACTATTCCCAGAGCCTTCTCTTCTCCGGGGTGAACTACCCCAACTCTCTCATCCTGTCTTCCTAGCAGAAGTCCATCTCACTGTCTACTTATCCAGCCCATACTTCAACAACTTCTCTATGAAGATTGGAGACTGATGTTTTGTTTTTAAAATAAGGCCAATATGCTGTTTCGCTTGTAGCCCATTAGTGGCCTTGAACATTTAAAGGGACAGAGACAATTAACTGGTGCAGATAGTGTATGCTATGTAAATCATCTCCCATTCTGTAAATGGCTTAGCAGTTTGCATTTTCTATAATCATTCTTGTATTTTTTGACTGCTGTAGTACACCAGACAGTCACAAGCCAGAAAGTGAATTACGATACAAACGGATGCCAACTGTGAGTAATCTATTGCTGTACGTGCTTTTCAGTAAAACAGATGCATTTGTTTGTACTTTTAACTTCTGGGAGCTAAAACAGACACTGGAATTAATATTACTAGCTTAAACAAAGACAAGAAAATATTTCAATGTAGTTCACTCCTCATATGAGTTCTATTATTGAACGAAATTCTCAAATGAAACTGTAATATTTCTTTAAAACACAATAAAGGAGTTAAAGGAAAAGTTCTTCTCTCTTTCTCTGTCATGTTGCTCTACCTTTCCCCTCCTAAAATGAATCAACGTGTATAGTAACCTAAAATGATTCAATAACCCAACCTTTTTCTTCACCATAATATACTTCTTCACCACTCTATAAATAGATCTTGAAAAATATACCAATTATCTAAAGACCCGCATCTGCTCTTCTAGCTCCTGTGGGATTGCATTTGATGTCCTGCATATAATGAAAGAGGAAAGAAATGCTGTCATGAGAGTACTCCTGCATCTCCCATTCTTGTAGGCTAGAAGATGCTACTGTCTCTACTGCCACAGATTGACTTGCAGAAGGTAAGTGTGCTAGCACTTTAAAGAAAAAAAACCAGTAGAAGTAACTGGAGAAAATGTATCTTCAACACAAGCAGTGCATAATAGGTCACCTAAGCCTCTCCTTTTGCCTTTTATAAGTACCTTAAATCCTTTAGGATCCCATTTCACTTTGCCTAGATTATTTACTGAGAGTGTTATTTTTGATAGTGCTGTATTTGCTGACAGTCAGCTTCAGACACACAGCATTAGACCTAATATCTACAAATTTTTAGAGATCTATCAAAGTGATAAGTACCATGTGCACTGAAGTTCTTCCCTCTATCAATTCTTTGCCCCTACTCACATTTGCACAGAAACTTTTCAATTATTTTGACATCATTCCATATTTGGAGGAAAAGGACAGAGCAAAGGAGGGTTAATATTACCCAAAAAATTATAGGTTTTATATCCTGGCAAAGAGGAGAGTATTGGGTTTTTGCTCCTTCTAACCTCCTATTAAAATGATGAAAGTTCTGAAACTGAAGTACTTATTAGATTAAAACTTAAGATCCCTAACTCCATGTGTGCACTGCAGAATCACATAAAATACTGTTCAACAAATTTTAAGCAGAAATTTGTAACAAAAGCTTTCTTTAACCAAACAATCTGTCACTAACCAGAGTTTAATATGTACTCTATTGGAAGTGAGTGTGGTAGGAGGGAGAGTCAGCTCCCTTAAGGCTCTCTTTTAGAGCAGAAAGGGATAATAATTAAAGCAGGAAGCCATAAGCAGTAAGACATGGGCATAAATTTGATCAATACTATAAGGAAACTAGTAATGATAAGGGGCCACTGGAACATGGGAATGTTCATTTCAGTGGGATCATGATTAAGTACCTTGTGAAAGGGCATGGCAAGGACAAGGGAGAAGCCATTAGCAAAATATACAGAGACACAAAAGTGACAAGTAAACATAATGGAAGAAGAGTCAAGAAGCAAACCTGGCCAACACACTGATTGACTTGATTGGCTACCAAGGAACTGCAGCAAAGAGGGGCTTTTTAGCTGACAGGAATGAAAACCTGAGGATCCAGGAGGTTGGGAGTCTAGTGGTACTGTGAAAACTGATGAAGAACTGTGCACAAGAAAGGGACTGGGAAGAAACAAAGGGAAGATAGGCAAAAACATTATAAAATGGGCTAGTCAAATGCAAAATGGGACAGTCAATAATGTTTTCTAAGACCTGCATATGATCACTGCAGATCATCCTATCTTCTTCTTAAATTATTATTAAAGTACATCTCTGCATAATCTCGCTTATCCTGTGTCTGTTAGTGCAGCAAGGACTAACTAACATCTTCTTGTCAGACTATGAATGAGGAGCTCAGCATCAGCAGCTGCAGCAGGACCACAATACATAGAGCATGTGCTTGGTGCTGGCTACTGGAAGGGGCTGAGTGTCTGCACAGCTCCACAACTGTTGTGTGTCTGCATCCTCTGTCTGTATAATTTGATTGTAAACCATAAATAGGACGGCCGTTAATGCTATGTCTGTTGGGAAATGTTCTATTCATTCTCCCTGGGACATCAGAACCTCAATATTTAGTTACTATTGGAAAAGTTCACACTAATAAAATCTTCTTTCAGATAAGTATGAATTATTGAGTGCTCCCTTGCTGATCATCATACTTATAATTTTCTAAGCATGTATGAAGGACACCATTTGATTGCACTTGAGGTGAGAAAAGTTACTTTACAAATTTGTTTTAGTGATATTTTAATACAACATGGGAAGAAATTTCAGATGGATTGAATGAGGACAGACACATCCCTTTTCATTATGCTTCACCTTTATGAACTAGAAGTCCAGGCAAATATAATTACCTTCATGGATGACTGTAGTGAGCTTTCTTTGTATTAAAGACTTTTATTATGCACTGGTGCCAAATCAAACTGCTGTGTTTGCCAACCCTTATTCACACTTGACTTCTTAAATTCTGGTAGCTACACAAATAGCTGATTTTTAGTCTGTAATAGAAATAGGACTTTTTCTCAGCTCAACAGTATGGTTCAAAAATAATATGGAAATACTAAATTTACATATTATGTAAAATTAATTTATGAGTATCATTAAGATAACAGAGGCTTCACAGGACCAAATTTTAAACCTGAGACAGTAGCCTGAAATCAAATAAACCTCTGTTTTAAATATAACTTGATGTTTTGTTCCAAATTGTAAGAATAGATATATCATGAGCAATATAATTATTTAGGTTTATGTGTGAAAGTTGTCCATCTTAACCATGAAACATAGCATGGTTTTCCATAGCAACATTTGGATTTGCAAAGCAGGTAAGTCAATGGGGGGATTACTTCACCCTCATCTAAGAGGTATATCTAAGAGTATATTGTCCCTTCTCCTTGAGCCTCTGTTAATCTACAGTTCTTCCTGAGTACATAATACAGAAAGTATTCACTTGGGCTTTGCCAGGAGTGAAAAATACTGGACCCTGCTGACATCAATCCTAGCTTCACTTAATCCGTGAATGGGGTACTTATCTTAGGTTCTTATCTCAGACATAAATCCTGGTGGCTTTTTTTTAACCTAAAAATGAGAAGATAATGAGAGATTAGCTATGTTAGTAAGCATGCTGTTCTTTAGAGAAGCAAATATTTTAATTTTCAAATAAAATTTTATTTGTTGGTGTTTCGGCTGAAGACAGTGAATGAGTTCCTTTTCATTTGTTGGCTTGTTTTGCAGATGGAAACCAGTCTCTAGCTTTTATACCAACAGAGTTAATTTTCAGTGTGGGAATTTTCTATGTAGTATTGACAATATTATTCTATTTATGAGTATATTTTTTTCTACCATGGTAAGTTTTCTAGAAGGAGACTGTATTATGAACTGAATTAAGTTGTGAAACCAATCTGTTTTGTCTATGTCCATATATACATATATATCCCCAGATACAGATGTAAAAATGTATACATTTAAAAATTAGAGGTATATCCCTTATGTGTACAATAGGAATATATATATATTTTTACATATATTTTTATATAACCATTGTGAATACTCCTGACATAGAAATACTGATAAAAATGTCACACTGTTTCAGGGCATGCTTGTTATTAATTTAGTAGATATTTTATTTTAAGACTCACAAAGAGAGTTTGGTTTTGCCCATTCCATGTTATTTCCAAAACTGCCTGCAAACAGGGAACAAGGATACCCATTATTTTTCTATACTGTCAATGCCAGTGTAACACATAGATACTTACTCTCACAAATGAACACCATTCTGTATCAAAATATGAAACGCACCTAAACACATTTCAGACTAGGCAAAAATATTATCTTATCAAAGGAAACAGCCTGTCTATTCAGAAAACAAAATGCAATGTTTAGTATCTTTTGATATTTTTGATACGCTTGCATATATTTCTTCTCCTTCAGACTGTAAAACAGTATGCAGTGACTGGAGCTGGAATGCAAATGTTTTGTTTATCCCTTCATATATAAGCTCTTTTAATAGGGAGCTTCGTATTTTATAACCCTTTTAGGCTTGCAGCTGTATGCTGAGTCATGGAGTCTTTGTTGTTATTTATGTTCAGCTGAAGATTAAATTTCCTGTTTGTAATGATTAAAAAGTAAACTCTTAAAAAGCATTTGAAACCTTTCAGAGGCAGTTCCAGTTGCCAATCTGTACACTTTTCACTTGTTTCTAAATAGTTTCTAAATGTGTTCACTTCCAACTGAGCCTGAATGCAGATTTAAAAAACAATAGTAACTACAAATTTTTTTGAATGTAAATTGAATTCATCTTTATAGATTTATAATGAGCAAATCCATGTATGTCTTAAAGATCATGTAAAAACACATATCTTCTCAAAATAGTCATGGAAGCAACATGGAAGGCTATGTTTCATACCTCCCTCACTGAACTTTGTATGATAAAAACCTAGGGTTATATATGCTTATTGCATTTAATAACTATAATTTATAATATCTTAAATTATTTTAAATATATCTTCAGAACCAATTCAGTGAATTTCAGGGTAAACAAATTGCTAATCTTATTTTATATCCCTGAGTCTGCATTTTTATAATACTGATAAAAGAGAGAAAACCAAAAGTACTTTGAGGTGTGAAGATGTGCTGACCCCAAACTAGTACGCTATTCTGACAGAGAACCTCTGTTCTTTTATGCTAATTTTTGTTCCAAAAGAGAAAAAAACCTCAAAAAAATTAAACCTGCATTCAGCCAAAGCCTCTGAAAATTGAAATTGTCATTTAAGACTGCCTCTAAAAAAATTCCATTGTAAATAACAGAGAAGAAAACCTAGATTTGGGAGTAATTGGTAGATTAAAAGTGCTTGAATGCTCCTGAGAAAATGAGACTCGCGTTACTTCAAAGTCAGTTGAGATAACCTGAATTACTATCCTATAAAAAACAAAGCAAAGCATGCCCTCTCTGAAGAATTCTATCCTGAGCCCAGTTCCATATCAGATAATTTGAATCAACTTTACATGTATCTACACCTTTGTCAGATGTGGAACAAGAACTGTGAGGCTTCTGAACCAGCTGTGTCACCGTATGAACACAGAGGGAAGAAGTTGAATGTTTGATCTGTATTGTGGAAGCCACCAGATCATCAGTGTCAAGCAAGATCAATCAACAAAGCCCAAGTGCATCCCACATGAGATCCTGTCACATTTTTAAATTGCACTGTAAAAACAACCTTAGTGCCCCAGTTACAGACACAGAAGTTTTTCTGTACAGGTGACTAGTATAGTACAGGACAGCTGACTTTAACATGAACTTTCATTGCAAAAGCAAAGTGCATCCATCATTCGTGGCAGAACTTTTAACCTCTTTTAGGACACAGATTAATCATTGGCTTTTCCAATTTCAAACTTAATTTGGAAGCATGTCATATCATGTAGCAGAGCTAAGCTTACATGGAAAAGTTGTTTTTAAAAAAACCAAACAAACATGGAAATCACATTTGAGTTAACTGTGCAAGTAAGCTACCAATAACCAATACTAAGAGTAAAATTCATTAGGTCACAGCTAGGGAGGGGATACAAAAAAAAAAAAATTAACTAGAGACTACACAGAAAATAATTTCTCAGCATTTCCTAAATGTTTCTATCATGATGTGCATTTAGAAATACTAATTTGGACCAATACTTGCATTTTGTGCCTGAAGTGGGAGGTGAGTTCATTAACAGTGTTCATGCAAGCACCTATGCAGAACACAGAAGGAGAAAAAAAAGTTATAGCATTGGCCGGACAGTTGACAGAGAAGAATTAAAACTTCATCAGAACAATGCAAAGTTGAAACTTCTGAAGTTGAAAGTCTTTATAGCAAATTTAGTATAGGTGTATCACAAATTGATAGTGGTTTTGTCAATATAATTTTTTTGCTATGCAAATTTCTCATTCTGCATTTTTAAATTAACGTTTCATTCAACTGTTTTCAGTCAACCAAACCCTTTTTATTTCAAGATATAAGATTTATTATTTTCATTAAAAGAGGTAATAAAATAAATAAAATAATTTACTTCCATGTGATCAGTCGGTAAAAATATTCAATATATTGTTTCTGAAAAAAAATCCCAAGCCTCAAATAGAAGACTGCAAATTTAAGAAAAAAAAAAAAAAGACTGTAAGATGGAAACTGAGATATAATCATTAGAAGTAACTTGAACCTTAAATAAAAAGGGCAAACTCAATATTCACACAAAGAGCCAAGTAACTTGATTTAGAGGCAATATGTTCATGAAAGCCTGAAAAATGTATTGTCGTTGAGAAAATCAAGATGAGATATTTTTTACTGATTTGAAGACGTCATACAATTTTGCAGTTACATGGTCACAATTCACTTACTTTATATGCAAGAGATTAAAGAAATAGCAGAAATGTTGCAAATCAGCATGCCCAGTAGTATGATAATAATATGCATTTTTTCAGCAATAATTTTGCAAAAAATATGTACAGCATACAAGAATTCTTGTCTAATATATACTTTTATATACATGGATAGAAATGCACAGGGTCGGGTTTCACCAAAAATTCACAAGTATAGTTAACTCTCTAACTATCCTATCCTATAAATAAATGCAAATTTGGAACTGTGTGCTGCTTTTAAGAGGTTTATAGGTATATTTTTCTATCATTTCAAATGTCAATCAAAAAGAAAATTTATCTTCAATTACAATGAAAACTAATGTTTCAGCTGGTAGATGGATCAAAGAACTAGTGTTTTAAGACTGCTTACATTTCAATAAAGCAGATGTCAAAAGCGTAATGTATCATGCATTTCATAAATGAAACTTTGAAACTAACATCTCAAATTACCTTGGAATTTTACTGTGACTAATTTGATATTTTCTCTAAAGAAAGAAATACATTTCAGCCTGCAATGTGGGCACATGACTTAAGCACCTAATCCCTTCTTTGCTTGAAAGCAGGTTGGTGTTTTGGTAGGGTACTCCTGCAATTTTTCTTTTCCAGGAAAAAAAAGGAAAATGTTTTAGGAAAACCAATGTAAAACATACACAGGGAAAGTATTTCCCTACAACTGCAGTCAGTAGTTATCAAGCTGATTAATAATCACAGCTCTGGGTTGTTTGTATACATGAACGAAGGCATCACATGTGCTGAAACGCAAACAAGGTACCTCTATGTTCCCCATTAATTATAAGTAAATGCAAATGGTGTGAATGTCATCTTGTTTGTTCAACTCAGATCTTAGATATTTAGTACAAAGGAAGGTTTGAATGTAAGGCTAATAATGAGTGTGGAATATAGGCTGCAACAAGGAAAGCTTAGGATGCCAGGCTGAATTTTAGGAAAGCTGACCTTTCATCTATCTAGTCACTAGTTTTTGAAGCTTCACAGCTTTAAAACCACTTTAATTTTCTCAGCACTATAGTGGACCCTTAACTGGGACATGGGAAGGATATGTTCACATCTGTGCCAAAGGATAATTGCTAAAAGAGAAAGAAAAAAAATGAAACCCAAATGAAACATACAAGCAGAAGCAGTAAGATGATGACTAATGGGAGACCATGATGACAAATTTTCAAAGAGCTGGGTTTTAAGAATGACTTTAAACTAAGAAGCAGAGCAACTATTGTGAATATGAATGTTCAATATGAGTTGGGCAAAGCCAAATAAGGGAAGAATCATCACAATGAATAGTGATTCTTACTTCAGCAAAACACACTCAATGATTTCTGAACTAGAAAGCAAATATATTCAGTGAGAAACAAAATTCAGACATAACTGTACACAGATGTATCCTCTTCCTCTAATGGAGAAGGTTCTCTGGCAGCTGATTCTGATGGATGAAATAAGATCTATTATAAGAACCCTACATGTCGTTTGCCACAACTTCTGAATATCTTTGCTTAGTAATTAGGTGCAGTATATTGAGCTTTCTTGCTGAGGCCAAAGACACATACACAGTGCTTTAGGGGTTGTGTTTCATTTTGTTTCCAGTACAAACCTCCACACCTGCCCTGTCAGCTAGGAAAGGAAAGGAGTCTGACAACAATTCATTCTACACAGAAGGGTATGGGACTGATACACATGTGTAACAAAATATTATAGCCAAGATTGCTAGGCTAGTCATCAGATTAGCTGTTAATATACTCTATAATGTTACTTGTGTCAACATTTCTGAATAAGGTGAAATTCAAATTTTAGATGAATTTGTGAGTGGCTTCAGGATGCCCTTTATACTTAAGCTATTAGTGTGCAGTTTCTGTTACCTGTATATTCCCTGCACCTGTAATAATTGTTACATTATAGGAAATGTTTACCTGCACTGTATCTCAGTAATTAATTTATGGAAAACATTGTTTACTGTACATGAAGTACTGACCCTTGGTTTCAAAAAAATTATATATTACATAACTACTTAAAAATTGATTATTTTCTTCCTTGTATCTGAGTTGTTGGCACTTAGTCTTCTATTAGTAAGCAGTTTTATCCCTGCATTTCTTTAGTCTTCAAAAACATGTACTGACCACCCTTGCAACATGCCACAGTTTAAATTGCCATTTCCCATATGTTTTTAATAGGTCCTTTGACTCTCATTTATCTTCAGGAGTTTTTCTGCATTGACCTGCTACACCAAGTCCCTGCACTGTTGCTTTTGGGGCTTTCATTTCCATTTATCTTTGCTAGCCTCATCACTGTTGATGCTTGTTTTGTATGTTAAACAGACCAGACAGTGTACCATGTTGAAGGATCCACCCTGTATGTCATCTACCTAATTAGAGAGGCTCAATTTCTAAGGCAACAGCTTGCAGTGTCTGAGGGATCTTCTGTTACACATACCACCACAAATCATTATTCAGAGTGACATTAATTAATTGGTCTCTTCCCAGAATTTACTCTACTTTGGCAAAAACATCACAGCATTTTATTTATATTAGCTCCCCCTCCTCTCCAGTCTGTTATCAGCTTGACTTAGGAGTCCTAAACCTTTATTATTCATATTAAAGATAAATAATTTTGTTGCTTGCTTCTAAACTGTCAGTCAATGTTTTGTCATGGGCTTGTGGCCCTTTAGCTGACTGGCTGCTTCCCCAAATCAACTCATCACTGTTCATAGCACATCTGGAAAGCTTTGGGATTTCCCCAGTAGAGCATTTACTCATTTTATGGTTGAATTATTTTTGTCTTGGAAGGGAGACAAAGAACTTGTAGCATAAACAAGTTTCCTCCTTCCTTTACAATGGAAGTGATGGTGAATGTCAACCTAATCACTAAATCTTTTCAGTACACTTCTTTTCAAGTGTTCATTTTCAAAACTGCTCCAGCAATCACTATTTGCTTCTTAATATTAAAAGTGCTATGCAAAACCTACTTTAGAACAGTAGCAGAGAACATTCTGTGAACATTCTGTGATTTAATGTAGCAGTTTCTGCATAGAGGAAACACATATTAGCCCTCTCTATATCCAAGTCCCATCTTCCTTCCCCCACCTCAAAAAAAACCCAAAAAACAAAAAACAAACAAACAAAACCCATTAGCAATAAGAAATGTATTGAGAGGAAA
>VZTJ01004195.1:886686-968063 GCA_013397795.1 Orthonyx spaldingii
GGGGGGGGAGTGCCAAAACATGTTACAATGTAGACATTTATGCCAATTAAGGGGGAAGCAAGATACTGAAGCATCTCAGTTTGGATTTGGCCAAACCTAATTTGTCAGTTTTATTGCAAACATTTAGAGTTAATGTTACATTTGGCCTATTCACTAGAAATTATTGCAACTTGCTGGTTAATTTTCAAAGCAACATTCAGAAAACCATGCCTGATATTGTGTTCCAGCTGCAAGGTTACTACGAGAGACACAGAAATACACTGTTTCAGTGGCAAGTAGAAAAATGTAATAGGATATATCAGTGGTCATGGGTGTCTATAATCTGAGTTCTGCTTCTGATGTGCTGCTTATGGTGTGGGTTTTTTCATCCTCATCATTGATAGTGTAGATACTGTTTGCAACCATGGTAGCTGCGTGTGCAAATATCAGGACATAATTTTAGGCCTGACTGACTAGGCAATGATGACAGTATTTAGAAAGTAATCTTATCTCTAAAATGAAGAAATTATTATTTAGTTCTATTTATATTAACCTGGCCGTTTAATTTATACTATATGTATAGTTAACAGTGATAGTGGAATCAATAGCATTTATTTACATCCACTTTGTTCATATAATCAGTTTCACAGTAACATAAATTTTATTGTATAGCAGCAATTAAACTTTCCCAAGTTGGCTTTTATGTGTTAAATTCTCTAACAAACATTTAGCTTAAATATTTTAACACATATTTCTTTTCAATTGATGCTTAAAATGTTAAAAGCTTTTTAGCTTTTTTTTTTTTTTTCCTGATTTCATCCACTGGTGTAAAGTAAGAACTTTAAAATGGCAATTCCCCTCACTCTGTCCTTTTTCTAGCATTATTTGTGACTTTGAAAAGTCTATTATCACTATAAATATCATCAAAACAAAAATAATTATTATTTTAATATTATTCTAAAGCTAATAAGTATTATTTTTTATTATTAAGAATAACTTTTAACATACACCTTTTTAAAAAGTGCTTATTAAGTATTTTGATGTCTAACATAGGCAGAAAAAATAGTCATGGTATTTCGATTTAAATAATTTAAATTGGGTAATAGGAAGTTCAAATTTAAACATGAATCTGTTGGTATCCATTTTCAGTAGGCCTGTGGGTTGATGCACATAACAGAGATTCTCCTCAGTGCCTATGGCACTTGATCAGACCTCTAAATGCAGTTCCTTTTTCAAGGGGAAAAATAAGGATTTTTTTTCACCCAGACAGGTTTCTCAAAAGCTGAGGAAGTTCTTCCCTGTTTCCCCAGAGTGGCTCAAGCACCAGGCTACAGGCTCCTCTGGTTGAAAACACCCATCCCTCCCTTCTTGAAATGCATCACCATGGAGAATATACTGTGAAAAAGAGCAACAAGAGCAAGACTACTCCAGAAGGAGATTGAATCTTTGGTAGCAAAGCATGCATATGCTTTGGTCATCATCCCTAAGGATTAGTTTTTACCCATGCTGTTCTATTACTTACAATCCTTTACTCCTAGTTTATTTACTGCATAGTTACATACAAATTAAATAACAAATTACTCCAAAATCTAGTAGATTATAGTGACATTCATTTAAGGCATAAGGGTGATGAATATCTAAATTTCATACAACTGCATAAGCAAGACATTTTTTTTTAAGTACTGAATTATCAATGCATTAGTATTAGAGGAGTATTAGAGCACATTAAGAATCTGGTAGAAGATAAAACACACTAATTAAATACAGTGTAGTAAAAACATAAATGTGTGCTCCAAAATGCTAAACTCTGAAATTGATCCAGATATAAGAAATAATAACAAAATTCTCAAGGAAAACATTAGAATAAAATTCTATTAAATACTGATTACCAAAATTAAGAAATCTGTGCACATATTTTAAACATCCTTTAAAGGCTGGGTGGGCTTTTCTCATTTTAGTATTTTACTTCACAATTGTTTCTCCACTTGGCATCCCACTAATTGACTTCTCTCATAACAATTCATAATTTTATGACTGATACAATAATTTGAGGAGTTGTACTAGACAACTTTTGAAGGATCCCTTCCAACTCAAACTATTCTATGATAATGTATTTTGATCAATTCCATACAAGACCTGCCAAAACAAAACATAAATAGAAATTATGATGTGAGGGGAAAGTACTTATAGACCTCTGATCATTATGATGTATCTCAGTAGGCCTTAAAATGGTAATATAGATGCTTTTAATTATTTTATTTTGAAATATAAGCCCTATACTAATCATTCAAAATGTGGTGATCTGCCCCTAACACTGTGTCAAAGGGTTTGTTTTCAGATAAAAATGTTAATATCAATATATGCAACTTAAACTTTTTAAAATTAAACTTAAAAATTAATTATTTTTATAAAAATTATAATTTCTGTCTTTTTTTTTTTTTTTCATTTTGAGATTATTCTATTTTTAATCTTAGCACTCAAAATATTCTTTTTTGAAACAAAGCTATCTGGAATTTACTAATTATTGAAAGATAAGAACTGCTGAAATTATATATCATCTCAAAAAAAAAAAAAAAAGATTAGGGGAAAACCCTAAATTTTACACAGTGTTTATGAAAAAACCCACGGTGTTATTTTTCATTCTCTCACTACTTAAAAATGTACTTATCTGATGTCTATTCTGGCTAATTTTCTATGTCTGCTAAAAGCAGTAGGAAGTACATTATACCATTACCAGTCTCTGAATTCATATTACACTGAGTATATGTCCTGGTTTAAAAGACAGATGTCTGCTAAGGAAGGTGAGAACCTTCCCGGAATGGAAAGATGACATCCTTCCTCCCCCCACTACCCTTCCCAATTATTATAACTTTGAAATTAAGGCAGCTGGTACATGCTGGGAGGGAAGGCAGGGCTTTATGGCCGTGCTGCACTACTGTACTGAGAACAGATCTGGCTGAGGGATCTCCAGCTCCAGGTGGCCCACCACACAGTGCCTCCAGGGGGAGGGAGGAAAAAGGGACAACTCTTCCAGGCACCTACATGGACTGTGCTGGTCTTTCTCAGTGCTGGCAGCTGGCAAAAAAGTCTCAGTCTTGAGCAGCCGGGCCTGTCTCTCTCTCTTGCAAGCAATGAGTTCAAAAGCTGGTGGCAGGCAGAGCTCATCCAAGCCAATGAACACTTTTGTTATATTTTCTCTCCCCTGTCCAGTTGCAGAGGGGAGTGGTAGAGTGGCTTTGCTGGGTGCTTGGCATCCAGCCAGGGTCAAACCACCATGACTTCCTTCAGGTAATGGAAGGCCACAATTTAGGTCACCCCAAAGCCTCCTCTCTTCCAGGCTGAACAGCCATCATTTGCTTAGATGTTATTCCATGGAAGAAAACTAAGAGAGAGAGATGTTGTGTCTCTTTTCCCCCTTTAAAAAAGTTAATATTTGCTTTTTTTTGCACCTGTGTTTCATGATTGAGTTTGGATTTTGATGCAGCTTCCCAAATATAACCTGTTCTTAGATAACCTTAACTAAGGCCTTGTCTTAAACAGAAGGATGAAGGAATACATTGCTCTTGTTTTTATTTGCTATGTTACTAACTACTCAAATGTATCTCTGCAGTAGTGACAAAAGATGACCTCAAAAACTATCTTCCAAGCTAAGCTTTTCTATGATTCTGTAGAAAATTAACAAGAGTTCAAATGTCAGATTATGTAAGTTCCAGAAAAAATGGAATAAAACACACATATACGGGATAGTCAGTGCATATAAAATAATGCACAAATAACCAATGAACAGAGAAACTGAACAATTTAACAAAATATGTGCACAAACACAAGTTTAGGAAAAAAATTTAAAACGAAGATATTTTCAATCAAATACAAGTTGTCACAAAGCACATAAATTATTCCCTTTTGCTAACCACACAATTATTCTCATTCACTAACTACACAATTTTGAATTAAAAAAAGAAAAAAAAAAAAACAAAACAAAAAAAAAAACAAAAAGAAAGGAACTTCCAGCTCTTCCCTTTTCACTCAGGCAATTTATAGACAGATGTGTCCTTCTTCACATGTTCCTCATGATCTCTTTGTTTTTGTCCAAATTTGTCAATAGAGTTAATGATTAGAGTTAAAAATGAAAACAAAGACACTGTAATGTCTTGCATGTAATGCATGTTATGACTCACCCTTGAAGGTGGGTAAAAGGTTCTTGTTTATACATCTGTTGGATATAATACATCCCTTGAATGCTAATACCTCCCTTGGATGTTAATACATTCCTTGGACTACAGTGTAAGGACACTGAATGATCATTTTTTATATTTATTTATATGTGGCATGTTTATTTTGGAACAATTTGGTTGCAATGGAAAGGAGGTATGTTTAGTTTATTATCTAAGTTATATAAAAAATAAAATATAAAGATATCACTTCAGAAAATAGTGACAATAGGAAAAGAAAGAAAAAAAGAAAGAAAGTATAACAGTAGATAGAGAAGAAGAAAGGTGTCACCACCCATGAATCCAAGAACAAGGTTTGATTACTGAAATTTAGATGTCCATTGGTTGAAATGATGGTTGCAGTCTTGATCTGTCAGGGGTGGGGGAAGCACACGCAACACAAGGGGTTAATATGTGTTCAGGTGTCTCCTCTGCGGCACCTGCATTACTCTGTCTGTTCCAACACTGTGGATCCTGCACAAGAGTCTGGGGAGTCTTTGATAGTCTATAACACCTTCTAAGACATGATTACTGTTTCTTCCACCAGCGTAGTTGAGCCAGTTATGCCTAATTGGAAGGGACAAACACTGGAATTGGACTGGAATAATAAAAGATGTAGTAAAAACAGGAACGAGAGCAAAAGAGTGAAAAACACAGAATAAGCTATTAGCCAGATGCTACAACTATCTGATGCCTTAAAAGTAATTTTTATTTGCTTTTTTCAACGTAAGAAAACAGTCATCAGGAGGATACAGAAAATTATATAATAAAGGTTTCAAGAGAGCACTAATGTAACTAAAAACAACACTGATAAATGAATATAAAAACAGACTCAAACTGCAGTTCAAAAGTGGTTATCAGTCTAATCATCTAGTGTTTTCTTCTCTGTACTCCACACGTATGCTCACACTTAAACACAATTAGCCAAATGCTCACTTTTGAACATTCAAGATCTCCAAGAAACTTGTTTAGCAATTAGACTGCAGAGAGCAGTTAAGTCTCATATATTCAGTACTGAAAACTTCCGAAATTCTTGGTTTTGTTCATTGTTAAAACCTTCATTGTTTTTCACACATATACAGCAAATATGCCGAATGGATCAGATCACCCTAACCATCATATACTGTTCATGATTACTGCAGATTTTCTGCCACGTAGTAAAGCATTATGGTATGGTCAAAACAAGCATTCACAATTTAACTAAATATGACAAGGAAAAACGAGTCACTGTTTACTGTAGTACTGCATTAGCCCTTGGTATAGCTCTGTAATTTGTAGCCATTTATTAGTAGCACAAATGGTTGCTAATCAGATCCTGAGAAGAAAGCAACCTCTACGTCTAAATTTAAATTTAATTTTTGAAGATTATTTCATTCTGACAAATAAATAGTGAATCCATACTCTCAGGTCTACAGGTGACACGACTGGGACATATGAGCAAACAGCCAAGATAGTTTTGAAACAGCTTTGAAACTTCTATGTCAGAGAACTTCTCTGGATAAGAGGATGGTTTACAGTTACTGAATGTTGCACTAGGTTGATTGCCTACATGACTACACAACTTATAGTGCTATAACACAAATTATGAGTTAGAGCCACTAAGTATATACCCACATAACCTATGTTTACTATCTAGTTCCAATTTAATTTATGGAAATTATTTTAAAAAAAAACAAAAACAAAAAAAAAAACCAAGAAACAAAAATCAAGAAGGAGTATACAGACTATATAATTTGTTATTGAACTAATGGTGCTTTAATGGTTTAGTATTAGTATAATTACACTGACAGAATTAAACAATATTAAAAGGCCTGTATAGACCAACTAAACCACTGCATTCTTCTTTTTCAGCTGGACAAAAGTTTGTATGTCACTTCTACTCTAACCCTCAAACAGCTAATTTTGAAAACAGTTACAAGGTTTAAAAATAGCTGAGAGTGGTCATGTTCATATCAAGAATTTCAGTCTAGTATTGAAAGTTCTTTTTTATGTCAAAACACAATTTATGTGAACTACCTTTCATGAACATCTTTTTTAATTAAACTCTAATTGCTTTGGTACTTCAAAGTTATATCCCTGACCTAAAATTAATTCATTGTTTATATTTGTTAAGCTCATTGGAAGCCCGGGAGGCTTCATGATCTGTTCTCACAGTCTAAACAGAACCACTGAATTATTCACATATGCAGAATTCTTACTAGAGTTTTATCTGATACATCACTTATTATTACTGAACACCTAAATAATAAAGTTTGATTTATAGTACACTAGGAGTAGACTCTTCTTTCTCAAAATTAATGTGCTCTTAATAAGACCGTTTTTAAAAAAACATTTTTGTAGGGAATGAAACATTCCTTTTATTTGTACCAATATTCCAGACAAACAAGAAACGTGGAAGAAAACAAACAAAAAAAAATTTGTAAAACCCCCAACAAAATACAAGCCAAACCAACTAACCAAACAAAAAACCCACCAACCCCAAAAGAAACAAACAAGCAAGCCTCAACCAACCAACCAACTAAAAATACTCAACCAAATAAAAAAATCACTGCAGTAGGAAAGGCAGTGTGTCTGCTAGGGAGAAGTGTATGCAAAGCAGCCTACCTACGTTTCCTTTTCTTCTAAGCATAAAACTAGAAATTCTCCTGTTCACTGAAAGAAATGGGATCCAACAAAAAAATGTCAGCCAGAAAACCAGAATGATCAAAAATGAAGGCAAATGGCAGAATTCAGGTTACTGCAAAAGCCTGGATGACCAAATCTTTTAATATAGTTAGAAGTTAGAAGGGAGAATCCAGTATAAGCAATAGCAAAATAACATTCAGAACACAAAAGTGAATAGATTCAAATACAAGAAAGGAAGAAAATTTAGGGAGCTAATAAGTGTATTTACTTACTCTCATGTTTAAGACAGTTAAGATACAAACTTCGATATTGAGGAGATATCCATAAAAGTATGTGACTGAACAACAGTCTACACAAAAATCTGGGGAAATTATAGTTTCTATTACATGGACTCATGTTCTTATTCTTGTAAATTTCAGACTTGATGTCATGGGCAGATCAATGAAAGATGCATAGAATTTACATTCATCCAAAAATCTGATCTGAACAATCCTTATATTACTCTGTCAAACATGAACCCCTTATATTCATTGTGCAAATATGTCTGTACAAATATCAATTCAAAATATGTATTCAGAATATTTTTCATGTTGGTTACATTTCCCATTTGTAGAGCTTTATGGTCAAACATTAACAAAGACTTTCAAAGTTAGTGTGAATCATATCCTAACCTTTGTGATTTGAAAACACTGGCTGAGAGAATAAGTTTTGTTTGAATATATTTAGAGTGGTAAGACCTCTCAATTTTCTAATGCCAAGGTTTAATCCAATAAAGTTCATCAACTCTTAATAGTAACCAAAGAAACAAGATCAGTATAGTGTTAATACTCTCTAGAAAAAGCAAAGAAAAATGTAATCACATCCATATTGCAGAAGCATTCTCCAGTCTCTGAGTCCTGTGTTGCTCCAGGAATATGTAGGGTTGGCATTCACATATTTGACAAACACAGTGTGTAAAAATATCAAAGCAGTCTAGAAAGCATGATAGAGGAGCAAGAAGGAAACTATCCTACCCTGCAAAAGTCTTCACAGGAGGAAGCTTCTAAAGTTTGAAAGAAAAAAAAGGTAGTATGAAGAATATGAGTACAATCATCTCAATTACAAGAAGACAACATTTTAAGTGCTTATTAGCAACAGTAATGTTGCTAAGGAAATTATCTTATTATATCACTTTCTAAACACCATGTCATTGTCAAGTAAGGCTTAAGAGACAACATATTTCACGCCACGATGAACATTTCTTTATACAGAATATTTCGCTCAGCATGATTCCAAGGTAGACACAGATGCTACAAAGAATGGAAAAGAAGAAAGGGAAGAAATGTAATATCAAAAGAGGAATCATTCTTGGGTAATAAGCAGTCTTGGGTAATGAACATCAGGGTCACTAGGTGCCCTGCTGACATCTTAGCCTCAAAGATCTTACTTCTCCATCGAGGCCAGGAGCAGTCTTTGAGCTGTATGTTAGGAAGGACACAAACTGACAACAGTAGCAGTAAAAACACAGAAACAATGGTTCCAAGGCTACTTGACAAAGCATTTAGCTTAAAGATCTGAGGTACTAACTATTGTATTAATTTAAAGATGTTATCTCACATATTTCTTAAATTATAAGGTTTTTTCACAAAACTTTGTTTGCCAATAGACTTTAAAAATGCTTCTAACACACGTAATCTGGTTTAATGGAGAATTGTACATTAGAAAAGTGAACTTTCAAGCCTAGTCTGGAAATGTATACCAAAGATCTGTACTCAACTCTCTTGCTGTGAGCAAGATTGGGCTGTATCACATGACCAAGTTCTGGGAAATAACTGTGAGTCTGTAGTAGTAATGTCTACATCTCCATGTGGAGAGCTCAAGTCCTGATAAATATATCCATTGATGAACTACTCTGCTTACAGAAGTTTTTATGAGATGTTGCCCATCTCTAAAATAGGGTCAGTATACAGTATAAACAGTATAAAAGCAGATAGGTGCTCTAGTTCTGTGCAAGCACACCTATATCCACTCTGTAATTGTATATAATTAAAAAGGAAGGGATAATCCTGCAACCTAATATCTGAGATAATACCAAACACTTGGTACTGCTAGAATAAAGTCTTTAATCTCAGTCTACACATTAGCAGCAATTTTTCACTCCAGCTGAGAAGAAAGAATGAAGAAAAAAAAGAGAGATATAAGGAAGTGAGATGTCCTACATATGAGCAGACTCTTTGAACTCTTTTTTCTCCACTTTGGGGTGTATCCGAATAAAGTGTGATAAATTACAACCTAACCTAAAATATCTTGTTTAACTCTTTGGTACACTTACAGCCTAACCTAGAGTATCCTGTTTAGCTCTTTGGTACACTTATTTCTCTAAGACTTAAGACAGTAGATAAAATTATAACAATAGAAACTCACTTTTACTTACACTACTGAAGACAAGCTAAAACATATATGTATATTTATTTACTCTCACAAACTGTTCTGGAGGTATGAATGAAACTCAGGCTACAATCTAGTTATTTTTAAATAAATGGCAGTAATAGGAAACGGGCCTTATTTATTTATTATTAAATACACATGGTCTTGAAATCCTTTAATAATAAAAGAACTGTTAAATTAAAATCGTTCTGCTAAGTATATCACCTCTGCAAAAAACAGTCAGGTTTAAGAGCGAATGATGAATTCCGCCTAGATTTTGGGTTTTTTTTTTCCTGACTAAAGTTTAACTTACTTTTTTTTCTGAAATAACTTTTATGAGAAGTTGTCATGATCAAGATGGGCTGGTTGTTCAAAGACAAGCAATATACTTTGCCAGAAAAATTACAAATTTGTGATGAACAATACTCAAGTTACAGAGCCATACAGTGACAAATGTTGAATACTCCATATCCCAGAAAAAAACTGTGAGAAATTTACTTTCTGTTATCATCAGTCTTCTCTCTGAAGGAAACTGTTTCAAGGAAAATAAAGCTCCGTCATCTCATTGCAGAACAGAAGTTTTCAAAGCTTCCAAGTTTACATAGAAAACCAGTACCCTTGTTTTGCAGCCAATCTTATTAAGCAGAAAACAGATGAAAGAGAATGTAGTAGATCTGAAACATTCTGACAACTCTATATGTAATATTTTAGCATTGGACTGCATTGTGATAAAACAGTCAGCAAAGAACTTTGCTATTATTCTTTATTTATAATTTGAGTTTAAGCGCTTATCTCTGTTCTGTAAAACTTCATATCAGCAGATATTTCAAAGTGTTATATTTATATGTTTTATACTTTGGAAAGAGACTTTTAAAGAAAGCAGCCTACAGTTGTGAATGTTTGGAAACTACTTCAAAAACTGGTAGTTAACAAATGGTAACTTGATATAAAAGTTTGGGCTCAAGTATGTACTTGTGGTCTTGAAGAGCAGTCAAGCACAATTTTCTAGGTATAGGGAACCAGGCCTGAGTATATGACAAAATCAACTTAGATTTCATCAGATTCAGTTACAAAACAGAAGAAAGATAAGCTGAAGGAAAAAGATCACTTTTGTAAAGCCCAGTTTCTCTGTGTTTACTTTACAAACTGACTGCCTTGAAGGGGTTCTTGATAGGTCTCAAACTGCACAAATAAAAGATGTTAAGCTTTCAAAGCAGTAAAATCTAATTGAAGACTTGAAACCCATAATATGAACTATTGCAGCAAGAAATGATCCATTCATGGTTGACCTAAGTGACAGAACAAAGTTTATGTAAATTCAGTTCTGTTATTTTTAGAATGAGCCCTCCACAAGTGTGCATAAGCCTTAAGGGCAGTATTAAGAAAAAGCCACCTAGTGTTTCAGAGATATCCTTTTCATAGTCTTTACAAGTAGGACAACAAAGCAATGCACAGAAGGGGACTAACTCATTCATGTTTTTCAAAGAGCTGATTTTTCAAAGAAACAATTTGTCTTTCTCACGTCTCCCACTGAAACAAACAATAAGAACAGTTTACAAACTCAGTAAATAATATTTATTCCCTGTGGGTACATTGGAAACTTCAAAAGAACATAAGAAAATATGTGGCATAATCACAGTTGGAAGGGATTTTAGAAGATACAGAAGACACAGCATGCTACCTATCACTAGTCAACATCCAGCTACATTTTCAGAAGTTAACAAGTGTTTGCATGTTAAGTAAAGACAAGTAGTATCCAAAAGATAGAATGTCCAAAAGACCTTTTTTCTTTGATAATCCATTTGTAGATTAAATGAAAAATTATCTGTTCACCATTTTTTTTGACACCACTAATTTGAAAAAAGCTGAATAGACATCAAAATTTCCCTTTTTAACTTCTAGAGTTGTAAAACTTAGATGTAAGTACATAATTTTTTGTCTGTAGATGTGTAGAATCCTGATCTATGCTCTCAGCGTAAAGACAAAATCTCACTATTATAAACTATTCTAAACTAAAAAACTGAATGATTGAATTTTAAAATTATAATCAAAATGTAACTTCAAATACAAAATCAGTCAAGTTACAAGTACTCTGAATCAAACTTGCCAAGTAATGCAGTTGCCAAAGGACAATTCCTCCTAAGGTTGATATAGTCAGTTTCAGTTCTTTAACTTACACGTCCTGGAATCATGAGACACACTATCCCACCTAATTTTAAGCGATTATCATTGAAGCAAGTCAATCAAACCTTGTGAAAAGTTTAAGATGCAAAGGAAACTCTCTGATTATCAGACTTCTTAGTGAAGTTTTTTCCCAAGGTTTCTGTGAGTAAAACAATACCTTACAACCTCCTTTTCAATTCCAACCTCAGAACACAAATGAAAAGAGGAGTCTGCCACTTTTATTTGCTCTGATAATTCATGTTTTCTGACAAAATTATATGGACACTCCAGTTAAAGGTGTATACCTTACTATTTATGTCTTAAATTCCACATGCTAAACTGAAAACTCCGCTTTATGTTTTGAGGATGAAAATATAGAATATTTTTGAAGCCTGAACTCTTCAGTCTGAGTGAGCTTTGGACCCATTTGTCACAGTACTGCAGTCAAAATGACTGGTTGGCTGCAAGTGGCAATACAGCTGCTAGCCTCCAGGATGGTGATCAGTTTAAATGGGCCCCAGTTGCAATATCTGTTCTAGTTATACCATGTCAACATATCAAAGACTGAAGTAAGGAATTCATTTAAAGAAACTCTTACAAAATTACCCATAAATTTCACTAGAGTGTTTTGTCATATTAAGATTCCAAAGATCCTTGATGGTCATATTCTTTTCACCTGTAGTCATTTTTTTAGTAAATTTTCACAATTTTTTCTTGGCTTTCCCGTAAAATTTTCTTATTCAGCCTAGTAGGTTGGGTTGGGTTTTTCGTATGAGAGGTGAGTCACATTTTCCTCATCATTTGTCTTAAATTATTATGAACACATCATATGGCTAAAAACTTTCTGTTTCAAGTATATTATATACATTTTCCCTACAATGGAGAAATGATACATGCACATACTATGTATGACATGTATGTGCAGAATTGTATGTGCAATTGCAACAGACTTTTCTAAACAACTGAAGTCCACAATGGCCAAGGCACATCAATGAAGTCATGAGTTTCTGAGAAAAATGTTTCTTATTTTCTACAGAAATCAGCAAGTTATTGATATGCAAGGATATCTGATAAAGGATATACTGTAAAATATATGCAAAAATAATAGTGCAGAGAGGCAATTCAGGCTTCAAGGGAACATTGTCCTATATCTCTTCTCTTAGATGTAATGATGTCCCAAACATCAGGGCTCTCCACTTGTAGACTTCACAGCAATTCTGATGAATATTCTGTCTGGAAGAAAATTTTTGATTTGATGTATGTGGCACTATCAGTCATAACTACATAACTACAAAACCTATAAAAGAGTTAAAGAATGGACTAAATGTGTGATTAACAATGACATGCAAATTTATGATGTGTGTGACAGCTTTCCAGACTAATAATTTAATTTGATTTTTTTTAATTGCAGTCCAAAGGAAATCAGAACTTAAATAGCTCCCTTTCTCTTATGTATAAGAGAATATATATAGATACAGTACAGATGCTAATTTTGTGACAATATCTTCTTTTCTTCTTTCTTCTTTATTTCTGTTGACTGCTTTTTTGCATGAAATGCATGTTATGATAGTCATTAGGCACAATACAGTAAGAGGCATTGCTACCTGCCAAGAGTCCATCTATCCTATGCCGTGAATAGGCAGTATCACTCTACTGATGTAATCAAACATCACTAGGAAGTATTCATGTGCCTGATTCTGTTGTACTCAGTCATGTCAATCACAGATTCTCATACAAAAGGAATCTGCTGTCTCATTTGCTTTTGAGAGATCACTAAAGTTTAGAACAGAAAATTCTTGATTACCTTACTGATCTTTCTTCCTAGGTTTTCCAAAGCAGGTGTTACTAAAAACTTGACTCTAATTTCACTGACGTTAATAGAAGAGAGTTCTGAATTGAAAGGTAGTAGGCTGAATCCTAAACTAGGGTTTTTTATGGCTGTAAGACCTGTTATTTTCTATAGCTAGGGAAAAATCATTCCATCAACTATAAACATTAACTCTGTTTTTATAAAAAAATCTACTGTAACAATTGGAATCTTCCAACCAGTTTGCAAATCACCATTCCATTGGTGCCCAGTAGGTGGCCATCAGCTTGTGAAAATTCCTCTCCCTTTTTTATGACCAGCACCATTTAATCTTTGTGTTTATGCTGTCCTGCTTCTGACTGAATAACAGATTCTTCACCATATACACTCGTCAGATCATGCATCACTCATGTTATTACTTTATATGTGCCAAGTGACATATATTGAGGTGACCATCAGTTTATGCCTCAGTTCCTCTTCTCCATTTTTGATATATGAAATTTAATCCCACCTGGCTTTTTTTACATTCCTCTAGTGTATGTGTGCAAAATGTAACAAATATTTGCAGCTTTCCTTGTTTTTGAGCTCTCTTTCACTATGTTGTATAGTATATGTTGACACACATCTAAAAAATATACACAGTCATCAGCATATATGTAAAATAAACAATAAGTATGAATATTCTTTGACTGCTGCTATGTTAGATTGCTGTATGCCTATGTCTATTTCGCTAATACAAATAATTACCTATAATCAGGCAGTACAGTGTTATAAGAAATCACAACTTAATAAATTGCCTGTTTGCTGAAAAAGAGCTACAACATAAAGCATCACATTCATAAAAAAAAGATACATGAAATGGGAAGTTACAAAAACAATAATATCCCCAAAGAAAATCCCCAAAGGGATGATCTCTTCAAAAAGCCGTTAAAGACATTTGACTGAGATCGTTAACTGTGGCAGGTAAAATGTTCTGTAATTGCTACCTAAGTTTCCAATTCGGATGGAGGTTTCAGTCTGTAGCTGTTGAACAATAACAGAGAGGGGTAAACATTGATGTTTTTTTTTTCTCATCTAGTGACTGAATTGAAATGTTCTGTAATCACTAGGTTACAGATCCTCAGTTATTGCAAACAGCAAAGCTACACTGACAAAAGAATTGCACCATATTATTAGCAAAAGATGTAGGTTATATTGAATCACAAAATGAATAACACTTGCAAATTTATACCATGTAGCTTTATATAAGCATGATTATACACAAATTCAGATTCTTATGAAGGCTCTTGACACACAAAGATTAGGAAAGAAGATGACTACCTGACAACACAGAAGAGTCACATATGTTCTGATGAGTTTCTAACTAGCCTGTAAACAAGAAACTTATGCGGACTTAACAAGCTATGCTGTTAGTTGAACAAATACTTAATTTTTGTTCCTGGCATGATCTAATTTGGCATTTTGATAACAGACAGAAAAAATATTTGCATTTCACCTCATAGTCAAAACCAGTAAAACAAATGGGTATTAATGGTGTCTTTATCTCTAGCCTCATGTTTTTGTCTAGTAAACATAATGCTGGAATTAAAAAAACTCATTTTAAGAACTTCTAACTCTTATATGTCGCTTCCAAATGTACGAACAGATGTACTAGAACTGAAATGCTTACACCCTCTATGGAGATATTTTCTCTGAAATGTGGAGTGGCCCAAATACTGGTGGTCAAGATATTGGAGCACACAAGGTGTCTAAAATGAATAACCAAATACAGGTTGAGTAAACTCTGAAAAGAATCGTGCATATCCATGCTTAGCTTCCTCTGTAAAGAACTGATCTTGTGATAGTATTTTTAATTAATTAGAACAAAAAATTGCTTTTATATGGGACAGTTAATAGTAGGGCTGTCCCTAAAAATGCATTTTATGTAATGTATTTCCTTATCATCTGCTTAGGCCCAGGAATGGGTCCTGTAACTTTAAACTGGGTTCAGGCAGGAGGGTGAGGGGGCGAGAACTTCAGCACGGTTTTGTGTTTTTAAGCACTCACTCTCCCAGGTGCTGGGCTTGCAGCGAGTGGGAGTTTGCATTCCTCTCTATCTAGTTTGGCTCCTGTTAGCTAGGGAAAAAAGAAGATTTTCCTCTCGACTGCGATAGCAATCCTCAGTGACTTCTGTGTCCTCTTCTTCAACTCTTCAGCTTGCTTTTTGATACGAAAAATCAGACCATTTCTAGGGGAGGTGTTCAGCGGGACCTGCATTCCGGCCTAGCCCAGGCTTTGGGAGAAGCTAAGTCAGAATAAGGAGAGACTCTAAAAATCCACCATCTTTCTCCACAAGAGAAGGTTTATTATCAAATATTATTCATTTTCTTTTCCATGCCTGCGTGCACCCTGCCTGTTAAATACACAGGTTTTTTTCACTTTCCTCCAAGAAATTCCTTTTGAACCTGTTGGGGAGGGGCTGCCAGGATCTACCTTTCTTGGAGGAGACACCCTTTTGGGATGTTTCCTCCTAATTTGTCTCAAAACTGAGACAAGGGCAGAAATTCAATCCTTAAAATAGCAAGTAACTTCCTCTAAATATTTTCAAATCTATATCTGTGATTCTGTGTATTTTTTTTTAACAAGTATCTTCATCTGTCTCACTTTTTACAAGAGTAGCTTTCATGAAACATAAGTTTTACCTTCATATGCTTTTGTTGTTGAAACACCTGTACTTTGGGGTATTTGTGTAGTGATTGGTTTGGTTCCTAGAATTAATTGTTGTACACTACTAACTTTCTTGGAGCCGCTACATCAGTAGTTTGGTAAGATATACAAGATATTCACTGTAACAGTAACACATCATTAGGTGCATAAAAAAAAATTATGATGGTAACAGTTGTAAAATTAATCCAGTTACTTATTTTCATGGTTAATAAATAAAATTATAAACTGAAATTAAATGCATAATTTCTAGGGATGTTGAATCTAGTCTATGTTTTGCCCAACATGTGCAAGCATTGACTTAAGATCATCACCCCCTAAAGGTCACTTTGGATCTTCCACAATTTTTATGGGGGTTTATTCCTTCAGAAGAATTTGAAGAGAATGAGTGATCCACAGATATGTCTGTGATGTATTCTCAAAAATAGACACTGCGTATTTAATTTCATTTCTCTGCAAAGAGAGTGTCCAGTTCAAGCTTCAAGACAGACAGAAAGCAGGTACTCTTCATAAATTACTAGAGAGCATGTTCACACACATTTCTTAAGGTACAGCTGAGAATCACATATGTCAGATAATTTTTATCTACAGAGTTTTTATTTTCCAGCATGTCATATACCATGCATTTGTTTAAATAGTTGTCAGTTTACGTGTTGGTACAGCACACACCATATAGTAGACAGAAAAACATTTTTCATCATCCTTACTCATTGCCGTACCGAAGAGAAACTTTCTTCTTCTACAGTTACTGAGAATTGAGTCACAAACAAAAGATGACAGCTGACCTGATAAGTCACATACCCATTTCCAGTTATAAAAGACAATCATAGAGATGTCAAAGCTATCTCTTAGATAAGCTAAGGGTCAATAATCTCTGGATACTGCTACCCACTCTTCTACTTCTCCCTGCTGTATGATATTAATAAGAGAGCTACTGTCTCAGAAATTTTACATCAACTAAAGGACTACAAAACACTAATAAAGTAAAAAAAAAAAAAAAAAATCATTTAAAGATGGGTTTAATACACAATCTGAAAGGGATGAAAATCCTCTATGGGTCTCTTACTCTGACGTCCATGGGCTGGACCATGGAGTGTTTTAGACCAGGTACATGTATGAAGTGAGGGAACTTCAAGAAGCTTGTTATAACAGAAGAAATTTAAAAATTCAAGAGCATTTGGATGTAGCAAAGATTGATTTCATTCAAGCTTCATAACTCACATTTCATACATTTCAGAACTCTGCTACAAAAAGAGATTAAAGGCAAGTAAGCACTAGGGGATGACATAGAGATCCTCCCAATCTGCCTGTATAACTATACAGTGTCTGTGACAGATGCTAAAGGGTATGTGCAGAAGCATGCCTAGCAACAACTGCACAGCAACTCACTCCAAAATTCTACCTCTCAGAAAGCATGAGTTTCCAATCCAGATAGAGGCTTCACTTTGTAGCTGTTGAACAGAATATGGCAGGACTAAAAACATCAGCCTGTGAATAAATCATCACTCTATCCATCAGGCAATTAATTTAAAATAAATTAGCAAACTCAAAAATAAATTGCAAGGTACACTTTTAGTAGGATTTTTTTACCAAATTCCTTAGGAATCTCTACCAAATCCTTTATGCTTAAGTGAGTACTCCTTCTACAGAATCATAGTTCCCAGAAAAGGTTAACAGCCAAAGTTCAGTAGAAAAGGGAAAATATTTATTGAAGCTATCACAATCTGCCATCATAAAGTTCTATGCCAAGTTACAATCTAACATATCAATCAAAACCTATTTTGACAATTTGCTTAGAACAGCAAACATGCTAAATTTTACTGCTGAAAGCCCCCTATAAAGAACGGGGAATGGAGGGACAGAGCAGGTGTATGCATAATAAAAAAACAGTGAAAGGCAGCTGGCAGCAATCCACACCAGCAAATGAGAGTATGTAAAGTCAGTTATTTTTGCATGTATATGCAAAAAATACTATTTCCTCAGAAAAGGAAAGAATTTTTTCTCCAGTCTATTGTGGTGTCCTAGCACAAAGGAAACCACAAAGAAATTTATTACAGACACTTCCCACGCAGTCCTGTGGGGGGCAGACTTCTGGTGCAGTCTTTTTTGGCAACACCATCTAGCCGTTGTAATACATCACACATAAGCTTCATAGCTTCATACAGCTGCTCACTTGTAAGATATCTAGATCTTGAGATAGCTAGATTTGGAAATAGCTTATGAAGGTGTGGGAATATTCCTCCTGACATAGGTCACATGTTGAAAAAATAACTACTGTGGATCCTTTGATCTTTGCTAAAAGGGTTTATTACTTTATTCAAAAGGCTTTTTTTCTTCTCATTTTCTCTGTCTAAAGAAAAAAATTTCATACTTTGAGGTGGCTATAATGAGTCTTTATTTTAATGTCTAACCTGGAAAATTAATCTTTATATGACAGTAAGGACTCAGAAGTAACAATTTTTCCAAAATAAGTGCTGAATTTGAAGAAAAGTTTTGTTTATTATTTATTAATCAGGCAGATTGGTTCATAGAAAATATTTTATGACAGAAAGACCAGATTTATGGTTCCATTGTTTGAATGTTACAATATAACATGGACTAAAGACTGCAAAATGTGACTATGCTCACATACCTCCTCAGGCATGAAGGGAAGTTTAATGACATACATCATGTGGCAGTATAGCTAGAAACATCTCTGAATCCATGGTAGTGTACATTTAAATCATATATGAATTAAAAATTCTTTGACTTAGTAGGTTTGCTCTTTGTGGACTTAAGTATTGGCACAAAAAAAAAAAAACTGGAAGAGAAAACAAAATTCTCAGAAAGTGAAAATAAGAGCTACAAAACTGAAGGAGAGTTGATATTTCATTAGTTACTACTATGTGGCAAAACAGATTTATGTCAGATTCCTAGAAAAAGACTTTTAGTATCAGGAAAAAAGGTATCTCAAGACAGTCACATCATTCATCATATAAACAATAAACTGTCTTTGTAATCTTCATATTTCTGTCATTTTTTTATGAGGTGACCTAAGGATTTTTCTGTTTTCTAAATTTATATAATATCTTTCAGCATTACCTTTGAAACATTCTTCTTCTTCCCAAAAGCATGATAAAAAGGTAGTATATCTATGTGGTTCTATTCAGATTCAGCATGATAAAAATTTAACTTGCTCTTGTACTTGTGTTTGCACACAGCCAGAGTTCATGTTTCTTCAGACAATACAAATATATTTCTATGAGATATTATTATGTTTTCTGTGTTTCATCACTTAATAATATTTAAAAAACAAACAAACAACAAACAAATAATTTGAGAAGTTTTATTTTCCTACAGGGATGTTAGGGAGAGCTTGAAGACGTGGGACTTAAAATAATATCAAAAAAGCTGTAATGTAACTCCACAGCCTTAAAGTGATCAGGCATTTGGGGTGAACTTTCCAACTGGACCATTCTATTCTATTCTATTCTATTCTATTCTATTCTATTCTATTCTATTCTATTCTATTCTATTCTGTCAGACACGAATATGGAATAAATGGATATATTTTAATTCTGTATTTTTCCAGATGATAAATGAGCATAGTAGTTTAATATGAGATGTCTTTTCTCTTAAATTGCTTTATTCAGTTTTGAATTCTAACTATGGATTCTTTTGAGGTTACTAGAGAAAAAATATTACACAGAATAAATTGAAGGACTTTTCTGTCACCATGTTTAGTGTTTATTCTGTCATCACATTTAGCGTTTATTAGTGAAAACACAACAAAAGAAGGAATATATCATGTTGCTTTTGATTCAGTTCCATGAGAGGTATGTTAGAAAGTTTTGGGTTTGTATGACTTATTTCAGGAAATTTAACACAAACTGCAGTGAGGCAATGCCATTTTCTGGTTTTATAGGGAAAGTACTGTTATGATCATAAATTATTTATTGGAATAACTGATAGCTATCTTCTGAATTCTATTTAAAAATGTAAAAAAAAAAAAAAAGGAGGAAATTCTATCTGTTTGTGTGAACTGTATTTTGCGTTAAATTTCCTAGTTCTTCTTACTTTAAGTTTATTACAATTTTATGGAATTAACCTTTGTAATAGATTTTTAACAAATGCTTCAGTTTTCCTTTACTGTATTTTTTAAATGTTATTTTTTTAAAACTATGCAGATTTTTTTCATTTCACTCCTCCCATTTTCAGAATGACTTCTTATGAAAATAAAAGACCAACTTTCTAGTCTGGTTGAAATTTTTTGCATTTGTTTATTTATTTATTTATTTTTAGCCTATTCTTTCTTACCTCTAATTTTCCTCAAACTAGTGATATTTAACATCTATTTGTAGAAGTTACTGTTGTATTACACTAAAAATCTTGGATAATGGTAGTGCTCAGGAATTTCAGTAACTGCTCAGACAGTATCCAGGTATTTTCTAAAAAGCTAAATTAAATACAAATCACAAGAACTGCCTATTCAGTAGAATTACCTATATGCAAAGTGGCAGCTGCGTCTTCCACCGGCTTCAAAATCAAGTACAATTAACTCAACTTTTAACAATTTTCACTTTTGACTCCCTATGTTAATATTGATTTTTTCAAGACTTTGTAAATTAAATTCCATACTAACTCTAAGATTTCTCTAAGATTTCTAGTACCACATTTTCAAACTTGTTTTTAGGTTTAGATTATTATTCAGAATCATTGAATACTTAACTAAACAAACAATGCCTGTTCTTATCTGACATATACAATGGCATACTATGAAGGAAAAATTGTAAATTATTTTTGCATCTTTAGTATTCATCTTTGCCACACATGTGTTCAGTAGTGTGGCTCAGTATGGGGACGAAGATTCAAAAGTCAAATCACAAACTGAAATAGGCATAAGACTAAATGGACACAACTTTTGGGCTTTCCTACCACTTTGTACATGAGAATGCCATGCTGTCAGGCAACCTGAGGCAGTGTGAAAATGTTCAGATACCACATGCTCATACTCCAATTTCAGAAGATGTGGAAAAAAAGAGGAAGGACAATCCTTTTGAACTTCTTGCATCACTAATCTCAGGTGCAACAACTTTGAGTTAATAGAAGACACACACATGCAGAAGTACTGGCTTATATGTGTGGTCCTGAGCTTCTTGTTTCACTACTGACAGCAACAGAACCACTCACACAGTCATCCACCTCAGTGAATCTCAGCTGAGGTTACTCAAATCAGGTATTGATAGCTTGAAAATCATTTGCTCTCCATAGGATCTTCTGACTTGCAAAATTACAGTTTCTTTCTGCTCAGTGATTTCTATCAGAAAGGTAGCCAGCATTCTGTTAGGAATTTGTGTAACAAAATGAGTAAATTTTAAGTACAAGAAAAATACGGATACTTTAGAGCTACCTATACAAATATTGGAAGTGAAAACCGTTTTCCAATATTTAAAGCAGTAAGTATTCTGACTAAACAGGAAAAAGAGGGAAAGACAATAATTGATTTGAGTAACTAGTTTAAGTTAGGGCTCCTGCAACACTTATATATCCTTTTCATACTAAACAAGCAAGATTTCAAGAAAGGGATTAGCTCAAATGATAGAATACTTGCTTAGGATGTGAGAGGTAGCAGGATCAATATCTGTATTCTCCAAGTCATTCCCGCCTTCTGCTGCTAGGGTGCATCCCTCTGCCTTTGTTAATGGTTTTGTCCACTCCTGGACGTGATGGTCATCAACATGCATTAATTTGGGACATCAAGATTGAAGGTCACCTGGGCTGCAGTGATCATGCACTGTGGAGTTGAGGAATATGGGTCAGGTAAGGAGTAAAGTTAGGTCTCTGAACTTCAGGAAAGCAAACTGCCAGCTCTTAAGGGAGATAGTCAGTAGGACCCCCTGGAAGACTTCCATCAGAGACAAGAAAGCAAAACAAAGCTGGAAGGTGTTTAAGGAAGTCTTCCATGGAGTGCAAGAGCTAGCAATCCCCAGGAACAAGAAATTGGGCAAGTAAGGCAAGAGATAAAGTTTGGATATATAGGGATGGAGTGAGGAAGGCCAAGGTGAAGCTGAAACTGAACCTGGCAAGGCACAAAAAGAATAACAGGAAGGGCTTCTACAGGTACTTTAACAGAAAAGACAAGTAAAAGAAGGTGTGCTCACCCTGGTAAACAACAGCAGTAAATGATAACAATGAAAGAGGGGAAGGACAAAGCACTCAATTTTTTGACTCAGTGTTCAAGGGAAGCTTTTATTCCCACATCTCTCAAGTGGATGGACAGCAGGATGGGTACTGGGGAAGAAAGCTCCCTCTCACACAAAGATCAGCTTTGTGACCACCTGATGAATAATAATGTGCATAAGAGTACAAGACCCAATGAGATGCATACCAGAGTTCTGAGGATGTTGGCTGAGTAGTTGCCAAGCCACTCTTCATGATATCTGAAAAGTCATACCAGTCAGGTGAAGTTCCAGGTGAGTAGAAAAAGTGGAAACATTGTACTCATCTTTAAAAAGGGTAGAAAGGGGGACCCTGAAAATTAACAAGCTGTCAGCCTCACTTCTGTGCTTGGGAAGATCATGAAACATCCTCCTGGAAGCTGTGCTAAGGCACAAGAAGGACAGAAAGGTGATTCAGGACAGTCAGCACAGCTTCACCAAGGGCAAGTTGTTCCTGACCAACTCAGAGGCCAATAATGGAATGACTCCATCAGTGGACAAGGGAAAAGCTACAGATCTATCTGTCCTTTATCCTGTCATTTACAGGACTTCTGTAAAGCCATTGACACCATCTCCCACAATATTAAATTAGAGAGAAAGACAGATTCAATGTATGAACTGTTAGATTGATAAGGAAGAGGTTGGATGGTTGCATGCAGGTAGTAGTGATCAACAACCAAGTGAAAGGTGCTGCACAAGGGTTGGGGCAACCCCTGATATCAACACTGTCTGGGGGTTGAAAAGAGCAAGAGCTGCCCTGCCTCAAAGCACTTGAAGATGCTGGTGGATGAGAGGCTGGACATGAGCTGGCAATGTGCAATGGCCAGTCATACCTCGGGCTTCTCTGACTCTTGCCAAACTTCCATTCACAGCATTTTTCTAATGGAGTGAAGGGTGTTGCTCCAGCAGTCTACTTCTTTCTCACACTCCCTGATAGTCCTCAGTCTCTCCCCATCCTCTTTAAGCTTTGCTACCAGGCTGAGCAGACAGTGGTCGCTCTGCATGCAGGTGTCATCTGTGCTGTCCATCCAAATTAATGCCAGATTCAAGCAGTCCCTGCAACTGAAGACTTGGACACCTGCATGCTTCTTAGGGTACTCCATCTGGGTCACCATGTTACTGCTAGCAATGGGTTTTGACCGTGTGGAAATCATTACTCAATCAGTTCTCACTGGGCAAGCGAAAACCACCAGGCTTATTTGTCTCAGGAGCCAGGAGAGTGGCTGCACCCTCTTACATGAACTGTCCTGCAAAGTGCTACACGTTGTCCTTCTGACACATACTCTGGGTCGCTCACGCTCCCTGGAGATGTTCAAATGTCCCACAAGGGTTTCCAGGTCTGAACAGAGATCTGGACTGCTGCTTGGGTGTCTCTGAGCAAACTAATGCTTATTGCCAGACTTCCCTCTGTTGCCTCTGCTTCTGCTGCTGCCTCTGCAGCCTCACTGACTAGGTAGGTTGTTGTCGAAGTGATGTCAACATTACAGAGAAGCTGAAAAAGTTTAATGCTGAAACAAATCAGCATGGGGAAAAGACAAATCAGTTAGTTTAATCAAGTATTTTGCATTAGGTCTTTGGAAATGATAGTGAAAAAACAAGAAGAAATGTGTCTCTTTTCTTAGCTTCTTGCATCTTTTTGTTGCTTTAACAAAATAATGTGAAAACAGATGGGATAGATAGGATATGTCAGGATGTACAGCCTGTACATATTAAAGTGCCCATATTAAATGTGGATGTTATTAAAAGTATACATATTAAAGTGTCCAGACCTGGAAGAATGATAACCAAGTATCCTCAGTCTCCTGTCAGATCTAGAAAGCCATTATAGCTGTAGCCAAATTAAAATACTCACCTTGAATTACAAAGTTTTTTGCTGCCTAGAAATGTTTCACATATAATCGGGGACATTTTCATTTCAAAGTTATGCAGAAATTTGCCCAGTTGTCCTATTCAAACAAACACATATCACAGATGTTTTTTTCTTTTATGTGCCGTATAAGCCAAAAGCCATGGCTTCACCTATTTTTAAAACCTATTTTTTAAACTTATCAGTTACATGGTAGTTTTAAAATGTAGGTGAAGCATTTGCCATGACTTTAAACCATTTTTTATTCTCACTGAAAATATGTTTCTTCTAAATCCTCTTTTAAACGCTAATGTTTACTGACAATATTATGTAGTATCAATTAAAAGTTTCATAGTAATTATAATAAGAATTTTTTCTTGTTTAATTACTATGTTTCACTAAATTCAAATTTATTATAAGCTCACTCAACTGATAGTTGAAACTTTAACTACTAATGACTATTTTATGCATTAGAAATAATTAATATGAATATAATTTAGAAAGTCAATCTTCATTAATGTCTTACAGAGCATCTTTCCAGAAACTTTTTACAATGTAGAATTGAATTATTAGCCTACATATGCATTTTTGAAGGCAGAAATTTTCTAGAAAATTCAACCAAAAATGATCAAACATTACATCCTTTGTTCTTAACGCCTAGCTATGTGATTTGAAACCTGTCCAGAACTTGTATTTGTCCTTGAAAGTTTACTTAGTTCTCACAAAAGTGAGAATACAATAATCTTCCACTTTTACTTCTATACCACTAACTTTATGGACTTGCAAAATACAAAGCAAGACATTTAAATAATGACACAGACTGTAAGTCTATAATAACCTTTCATGTTTAGGTGACCTTTTTTTCTTTTAAAACACCAGAGTCTCTTCTACATTCTCTGTTCAGCCAAAAAAATCTTCTTGAAAGACCAGTCAGTATTTCCAGGATGGATTTACCAAAGAGATTAACTCATCATTACTGTTGTACTGGGTTCTCATGGTCAAGTTTTGGTAGTGGGGGCTACAGGAGTGGCTTCCATGAGAAGCTGCTGGAAGCTTCCTCCATGTCCGGCAGAGCCAGTCACTGGCACCTCCAAAGATGGATGTGCCACTGGCCAAGGCTGGGCCAATCAGAAATGATGGCAATGCCTCTGTGATAACAGATTTAAGAAGAAGAAAAACAAGTTCTTGCACTGTTGTAATTGAAGGCAGAGAAGAGCAGAGTGGGAGCATGTGAGAGGAACAACTCTGCAGACACCAAGGTCAGTGCAGAAGGAGGGGGAGGAGGGGCTCCAGGCACTGGAGCTGAGATTCCCCTGCAGCGCATGGTGCAGCCCATGGTGAGGCAGTTGTGCCCCCGCAGCCCATGGAGGTCCGTGGGGATGCAGAGATCCACCCACAGCCCGTGGAGGAGCCCTATGCTGGAGCGGGTGGATAACTGAGAGGAGGCTGTGAGACCGTTGAAAGTCTGTGGAGAGAGGAGCCCACACGGAAACAGCCTGTCCTTGAAGGACTGCACCCCATGGAATAGAGACCCACACGACAGGAGTTTGAGAAGAACAGTTGCCATCAGATGGACTCACTCTGGGGCAGTTCAGAGCAAGCTACTGCTAGTGAGAGGGACTCACGTCAGAGAAGTTCACAGAGAACTGTCTCCTGTGGGAGAGACCCCACACTGGAACAGGGGAAGGACTCCTCTGTCTGAGTTCTGGTAGAAGCAAATGACAATAGTTCTCTTTTCCTGTCTCCTACTCAACTGGGGGTGGGGAGGCAGAGCTGGGAAGGAGAGAGGGTAGGGTGTTGGGTGTTTTGAAGATGTTATTTTATTTTTCATTATCCTGCTCTGATTTTATTAGTAATCAATTCAATTAATATCTCTAATTTGAGCCTGTTTTGCTTATGATGGTATTTGGTGACTGATCTCTCCCAGTCATTATCTTAACCAATGAACTCTTTTGTTATATATTCTGTCCCCTGTCCAACTGTAGAGGAGAGGGATAGAGAGGCTTTGGTGAGTACCTGGTATCCAGCCAACATCAATACACTACATATTTTTGAAAGATAATTAAACCTATTATTTTAACACCTCTGAAAAGCATGACCTAGATTAAAACTGGGTAGAAAAGGCCAAAATTATCTATTCACAGCTGCAAAGAGTTCTACAGTACAGCAGAAGAACAAATGTAAGGACTTTCAGCTGAGCCACGTGTTGCTCAGGCAAAAGAGCAGCAGTTACACAAATATTTTAATGTAATCACACTTTTCAAAAGAAAGTTGTTATATGGATGTAAATTTTCAGTATGTAGATAATTCTACAACTGTCAATAAATGCAAAAGATGATAATTGGAAAAATATTGAAAGGATGCATCATCACTATATGTCTTCAACATGGTCAAATGCAGTATTTTGTGAAAAGTTTGACTCAGAATGACAGAAATGATTGAGGCAAATAACAAGAAACTGCATGAAAGTTAGGCACAAAATTATTGAGATGATTTTTGGATTCATTCTGTATAAAAAAGAAAAGAGGATTGCAGTCACAGCATTTTCCTTGAAACAAAATTGATATTGATGATTCTCCTAATGTCATTGGAAATTCTTTAACTGGCCAAACCTTCTAATTCTAAAATTCTAGACTTGCTCAACACCATCAAAGCAAAGAATAATTCACAACATATGATGAAACACTAATAAAGTGATAAATTATAGTTAAAATATTAAAATTTGCTATAGTAGTGAAAACAGAAACTGTTAAAAACATATATTTAATATACACCAGGAATACACCAGATTTCAAGGAAAATTGAAGGTTATGTCTAAGTACTAATAAAAGAGTGTCCTGTGTGATTCCACACATAAAATAAGAAAGCAATTTTGATAAATAATGAGATATATCCAATTTCTACAGGATATTTTAGGACCACCAAGAAGGATACTCACAGAAGAACAATAGCAAATATATAAAATACTTACATACATACACTATAAATTGGCAGTTAAGAGAACATCACAGATTAAAGAAAAAGCAACTGTAAAACATATTTGATCAGAAAGAACAAGCCAAACATACTGGCTACCAGGATCTCTTTCCCTCCCTCCCTCCCTTCTCTCCCTCTCTCCCTCCCTCCACACTTGCAGCTCAGATGATTACTTTGGAAACAGGTTCTTCACTGTTCACCTTTCAACACATGGGATGTTGAAAAGGACCAGGAGTTGGATGCACATATGATTCAAAGGGGAAATACTGCACATCTTGAAGAGACACGGAGTTTGATGCTCAATAGCCTCCAGGCTTTATTAATAACGCAAAGGATATTTTAGGAATGATTTTTCCTATATTCAGCAGGTTATCCCACTGTCTCCCAAGGTTGTTATTCACCAAGCAAGGTCTTCCCACCTTCCAGATGAAGATTTATCTAATTGTTGCCACCCCAATCTCCTGCCGTTTCCACTTTTCATTCATAGCTGTGGAAATCCATGCCCTTGCCTCAGTAATCTTTATCACTTTCTCTTATGCTTTCTCTTTGATAATCAACTCTGTTCACCTAGAAAGAGAGAAATATATAATTTTTTTCATACCTACAAAGACATAATTCAATAATTTATGTCAACCCAGTATGGAGATACTTAAGATTTTTTTGTAATGCTTATGCAAACCTTTTTCAGATATTCTAATTGAGATTATAAATCTTTTATGAAAAGTCTGACATTGTTTTGTAAACTGTTGTCTTCTTCTCCTGTAATACAATCCTGAATCTTGCAAAAGGTACATAGAACTCCGCAGGTAAAATTTGATGCTTTGACTATTTTGTGACTTCATGTATTCATCAAGTAAATAACTTTTTTCTGTCTCCTCCTTTCTCAAAGATTTCACTGTTTTGCCACTACAGAAGTATCTGATGAACAAATGGCATAACAGTGATAGTCAACACATTCAATAACAAAGAGTCTTCACAACTGCACCTCTGCAAAACACATAGCAGCTGAGGAAAAGATTTCAGAAATTCCCCCCATAGTATTTTTCAAAAATAAGATTAAGCCATCAGTTATTTCAAAATAGTATTAGAAATATATTATCTTGGGTTCACTGTGATTTTCTTTCAATTGGAGTAATTTCCTGTAATATTTTTTACGTGAGAAGATTGATTTAAGATAATTGATTTTTTTACACTTTTTCAAAAGACAAAGTCAGGATAAAACATTGTATTTCTGCACTATACATCTGATTACATCTGATACTACGGCTCCTTCTAGTTTGATATATTCATTAAAAAAAAAAATTAAATGTACAATGAGATGTATTTTTATTTTTGTTGACACAACTTACGAAAGTTATTTAATGCTTGGTTTAGTGTTATATCCATACTCTAAAAAATAATTCAAGCCTTAGAATCATAGAATGGTTTGAGGTGGAAAGGATCATCATGGATCATCTAATTGCCACTCCCCTGTCATGGACACAGGCATTTTCCACTAGATGGGTTTTTTCTCAAGCTCTTTCCAACCTGGCTTTGAAAACTTTCAATGATGGAATAAGCATGAGATTCCTGGCTAACCTGCTCCAGTGCCTCACAACGCCAATAATAGAAAACATCTTCCTTATGCACAATCTAAACTTAAATCCCTTGTCCTGTCACTACAGGTTCTGGTAAAGAGTCTTTCTTCACCTTTTTTCCAAGACCCCTTACCTATTGGAAAGCTGCAGTAAAGTCTCCCTAGGCTGCTTTTCATCAGGCTAAACAATCCCAATTCTCCAGTTTGTTTTCACAGAAGAGGTGTTGTAGCCCTGTGATCATTTTTGTGGCTCTTCTCTGGACCCACTCAAAGAGGTTCATAGCTTTCTTTTGCTGGGGAACCCAGATCTGGATGACAGATGTCACGTGGATCTCACTAGAATGGGGTGAAAAATCACCTTACTCACTATGCTTGTCATGCTTCTCTTGATACATGTTCTTGTGTGCAGGACTGTTCTCAATAAAGTCGTCCCTCAGTTTATATTGTTAAATCAATTATATAAGTTTTATAATTCCCAAATTTGCCTACCATAATATAAGAGTTGTTTAATATTCAAGTGTTGCTTTCTCTAGGTTCATGAGTGGTGCATTCCCAAGGTCAAGAAAGTGAGAAAAGGGACAGAGGACCTAAAGAGATTAACATGGAACCTTTGATCACTCTGCTGTGCTGGGGAGAAAAGCAGTCCCATCGAGTGTCAGCTCCTTGTCAGCCCAGCCTTGCTGCATTTTGCTGCTTTCTGTTCAGCACCGTGTCAAAACTCATTCTGTTAATTTCTGTCATGTGGTTATGTTATTTGATGAAGGTGATTTTACTTTCTAAAACCTAAATCATTCAAATCTGACTTATAAACAACCAAAAGAGTTGTTCCCAAACATTTTTTTCACACTGAATAAGTAGGGTGTGCAATAGTTCACTCAGCTGGACATTGTCATCAGACAAAATGTAAGCTATGCAATATGTCAATACCTGTAAATTAAGCTAGCAATCCCTAACAAGACCAGATCAAACCAAATTGAACCAACCCCCTCTCAAACCTACACAGTCATGGAATCATGGAATTCTACTGTTGGAAAAGATGGCCATGATCTTTGATCCTAAACATTAACCTTATATTTTCACATTTCTCTGGCTTTAACACCATCCAGAAATTAAACTTCAGATAACCCACTGCCCTTTCTTCTGCCTCTTCCAGTAAGTGAGGGACAAAAGCAGAGATTATGGGTTGAGTTAACAAGAAAGTACAAAGCAGTGGAATAAGACACACAATAAAAACCAGCATCAATGTTAATTGCAAAAGTTTACAAAAGCAAAGGTGTTTTACCCACAAAGAGAACGTGTTAACTGCTGGGAACAAAAGAAAGATGGCAGACACTCCCCAAAGCCATCCATGGTGCTTCCTGAGACAAAGGCATTATGGTGACCTTTCCCACATGCTCCCCACATGGCCATCAGGAATGAAGGCATTATGGTGACTGTTCCCATGTACTGACGACATGGTTGTCAGGAACAAAACCTACGTGGCGGGAGGGCTACTGCGGCTAGCGTTTCCCATCCCCAGCCTGAAAACAATGAAAAATCCCCCACGACAAACCCCGCCAAGAGGCAGATTATCTGAGTAGGGTGGCGTCACCCCTCTGGTGAGCTCAGTTCCGCGCATGTGCCTATGTCATTGCTACTACTGCTGTGCCATGCTGGAGGTTGGTTCCCATGGGTTGCTTCCTCTTTTTGCACTGCTCCACCATCCTCCCTTTTGGCTCATCTGGGCCCCCTTTTAGCTCATCTTGGCATTGAGACCTTTCATCACGCTGCTGCGCTGGGAAGAAAAGCAGTCCCATCAAGTGTCCACACCCTGTCACGCCAGCCTTGCTGGGCCCAGCCACATTTTGCTGCTTTCTGTTCAACACCATGTCCCAGAGCCACACAGTTGCCTCTCCTCAGCATCTCATCCTGCTGAAGCATGCCAGAGGAATGCAGGGGGAAAAGCAGATGGTGGCACAGAGGACAGGGTCCACAGGTCTGACACCTTCCTGCCGGAGAGAGAGTCGCACAAAATGGCGCACTCCTGGTGGGGTGCTCAGCTTTTCGTCCTGAAACAACACACCTCCGTGATGATGGGTGTGGTGTAAAATAACAGCCTGGTCATGCCCATGAGGTGCTAAGATCCTCCACCTCCCTTCAACCAGGACATGTGCTCAACCACTAAACCATATCCCTAAGTGCCACATCTACACATCATTTAAATATGTACAGGGATGGTGACTCAACTACTTGGGCACAATCTTCCAATACCTGAGCACCCTTTCAGTGAAGAATTTTTTCCGAATAACAAATCTAAACCTCTCCTGGTGCAACTTGATTTCAATTCCTCTTGCCTGTCACTTGTTACCTAGGAGAAGAGACATACTCCCATCTGCAATCTCTTTTCAGATGTAGAGAGCAATGAGGTCTCCAACAATCCTCCTTCTCTCCAGCCTAATCAGCCTCAGGCAATGCCCATAACATTTGTGCTCCAGACTCTTCACTAGCTCCATTGCCCATTGGACATGCTTCAACACCTCAGTGTCCTTCTTGTAGGGAGGAACGAAAACTTTCAAGGTGCAGCCTCACAAGTGCCAAGTACAGGGGAATGATCACCACCCCTGGTCCTGCTGGTCATAAGTCAGGATGTTGTTAGCCTTCTTGGCCACTGCTGGGTCATGTTCAGCTGGTTGTTGACAAGCACTCCCAGCTCCTTTTCTGTGAAGCAACTTTTCAGACATTCTGCCCCAATCCAGTGGCATGGTGTTGTTTTAATCACTTCCAGGTATGGGGATTCCATCACTTCCCTGAGCAGGCATTCCAATATCTGAAAACCCATCAGTGAAGAAATTCTTTCCAATGCTCCCTGGTGAAACTTGAGGCCATTTCCTCTCACCCTGTCACTAGTTGCCTGGGAGAAGAGGCCAACCCCCACCTGGTTGCAACATTATTTCAGGTAGTTGTAGAGAGCAATGAGGTCTCCCCTAAACCTGCTTCACTGCAGCTCCCTCAGTTGCTTCTCACAGGATGTACTCTCTAGACTCTTCCCCAGCTCTGTTTTCCTTTGGACACGCTCCAACACCTCAATGTCTTTCCTGTTGTGAGGGACCAAGAACTGAAAACAGTACTTGTGGTGTGGTCTCACCAGTGTCGAGTACAGAGAGACAATCACTTCCCTGGTTCTGCTGGACACACAATTTCCAGGACAACCCAGGATTCCATTGGCCTTGTTGACTACACTGCTAGCTCGTGTTCAGCTGGTTGTCAAACAGCATCCCCAGGTCTTTTTCTGACAGGCAGCTTCCCCAAGACTATAACACTACACAGGGTTGTGACCCAAGTGCAGGACCCGTCACTTCATGTTCTTGAACCTCATGCAATTGGCCTCAGACCATCAATGCAGCCTGTCCAGATCCCTCTATAAAGTCTTTCAACCATCCACAGTTCAATACTCCCACCCAAGTTAGTGTCATCTGTGAACTTACTAAGGATACTCTCAATCCTCTCATCCAGATCATTGATAGAGATCCCAAGGGACTCTCTGAATGAGTGTCCTGAACAGGCTAAAATCTGCCGTCCAGAAGTCCCAGGCAGACATTCTGTTGATTCTTTTCATTACTCCCCTAAAGATCAAAGTCTATCATTCCATGGTCACTGTGCCCAAGATGGTCTCTGACCACCCAATCTCCCACAGCCCTTCTCTGTTTGTAAACAAAGGGTCTGGCAGGGAATGCCCTGGTAGGTTCCCTTACCAGCTGAGTCTGGAAGTTACCTTCCACACTCTCCAGAAACCTCCTAGAGTGTTTCCTCTCTACTACTGAGCCTCCACCAGACATTTGACAAGTTACAATCTTCCACAAGAACAAGGGCTAGAGATCATGAAACATCCACTGATGGAATATTTCACTTCATCCTGGTTGGGTGGTCTGTAACAGACTACCAGCAGGATCTCTGTCTTGTTGGCCATCCCTCTGACTGTCACCCACAGGCACTCAGCCTTATCCCCACTGTCCCTGAGCTCCGTACAGTTGAAACCCTCCCCAATGTACAGAGCCACCCTATGGCCTCTCCTTTCTTGCCTGTCCCTCTTGAAGAGCTGGTAGCCACCTACTGCAGCACTTCAGTCACAAGAGTCATCCCACCACATTTCTATGACATTTATTTGTCCTCTCCCCAAGCAAAGACAAAAGCAAGACTTCTTTGCACCACAGAAGTATTAGGCAACCCATTCCACCAGTCATCTGGTCTGCAGATTATATTCCCAGAAGTGAATTGTGCTCTCTGAGGTGCCAGACAATAGATATGCTATTAACTGAATGTATTCCCACATTAGAAGAACCCCACCTCTTCTGGATGCTCAAAATATACAGTGCACCTTAACCACCTGATCCACTCCGGACCTTTACAACTATACGTGATAAAGTAGAATAGGAGAAGACAATAAGAGACATATGCCTACTACTATCAAATTCTGCAGCACGGAGCAATATTTAAAATAAGAACTAATAGCTACTAGAGTAAATTCAAAATCAATTAAAATGCTTGACTTCAGATTACATGCATAAATTATGTTTTCCACAGAGTCCACATATCTCTTTACTTTTGAATTTATATAGTCAGAAAATACATAACAATAACATCAATGTGGCGGTCACCCAGCCAGTGGCAACGAGCCAGCGGTCCCGCCTGCCTTCTCCATGTGGATCAACAACAACGTGGAATGGGCAGACTATACCTCTCAGGGCAGTGAGCCTGAAGGGGATGGGGAAGGCATGCTGGGGTAACTTCCCGCCACTCACCCTTGCCTATCAAAGTTCTATCTCCTCCCCTCTTCCCTCAGAGTTATTTTAATATTCATAGAGTTGATTTAATATTCATATCAGACTGGAAAGTTCTGAATTTCTGTTATCCCCATTGGATTGTTTGAATTTATCCCTCCTTCGCTCCCCAGTTATTGGATACCTGTCACTACCCATCACGTTCACCATTGGTTTATTCCTGTTCTCCTCCCCTTTCTTTGTTCCCTTAAAACCCCGTGTAGTAGTCCGCCCATCGCTCATTCTATAGCTCCCGCTATTGCTGCTGCTTCTTGTGTTCGTCGGGACAGGGAATAAACTCAAGGTTGCTGCTACGAGTGACTCCGTCTCTCCTCCTTTGCCTCCGCCGCATTCGCTACTCTGATGTCACCGACTGCTGCCAGCCCCAGCCTGGGTTCCGAAGCAAACAACTCTTCTCAGAGCTGCCCTGCAGAGGTGTCGAGGCGGAAGCCTTGCCGACCGGGTGCTCCGAGATCGTGTCGCCTGCTGGCCTGCCGGGCGGTCAAGCGGTCAAGCGACAGATCAACTTGAATATTATAAGCAATATCGTATAGGACATTCCCACAGAATTTAATAAAATTTCACAAACACATGTATCTAAATTAAAAACCAGGACTAAAAGACTAAGGATTTTATGTTAGAGTGATAGGAAGCTGCATTATGCAACTTATTTAGAAAATAATTTAAAATTATTATGTTCTCCTACTTGGTTTTGATTTCATTACAAGGAAATGTCACATCTGATTTCTCTGCCCAACAGAGATTCCTTAAATCTTACTGGATAAAAAGATTACTCCAGAGTATCTGTTCAAGGTAAATGATTGTTACCACAAATATTTAACAAAGAACAGCTTATCAGAAAAATGTGTCTCGCTGTATTTTTTTCCTCTCTTTTTATGTTTCGATTTTTTTCTATGAATTTTATGATAGCCCTACAAACTCAGACCTAAAATTACCATTTCTTCTATCTCATAACAGATGGTTTAGGAACACTTTAGTTTTGCTGTTGCAGTGGTGTTTGCAATTATTCTTAAAATAATTAATACTTTTACAGCTTTTAATAGTTTTAAAGACCTTCAATATTGTCACCTGTAGCATTTTTCTTCCCAATTAAAATTAACCTAATCTTTCATGCCCATCTTTAAAAAAAACCAGTCAAACACCAGACAGTCTTGATAATATGAGCTAGAATTCATTAGGGACTGCAGTTCATTCTGGCTGCTGTAATGATTTGTTTTTGTTAAGGGTGACTAAACAGAGTAAGGTAAGAGTGGTGTTTTGATACAATGTATTTCAAGAATATGTATTAGCCAAGGATACTCAACCTTTGCTTCTGCAAACTCCTGTTAAAACAGAAGAAAACAAAAAAGTCCTTCCAACACCATTATTCTGATATAAAACTTCCAGCTGAAGTTAGAGGGAAATCTGATTTTCTCTCAGACTCCATGTAAAGGATTTTTGTTTCTGTGAACATGTATTATTAGTAATTCCCTTATCTCTCTTTCTGCAGTCCTTAAAATCTCTTTACCTTTACATATATGCTTTATGAGGATTTTGAATACAAAGTCTTCGGAATATATGTTATTAAGTCTACTGGGATACTAGTTTCAATGAGCTCACATATATACTTTCATGTATAATTATTTAATTTACTAACATTTTTCAGTGGATTTGAAAGCTAATATATTAAACTTAAGCTAATATATTAAACATAGAAGCAAAACACTCTGCACTCAGGCACAGACATTTTTCTGAGTATGAGATGTTAAGCTTTTTACCATTGCTAGCAATGGACCACTAGAGAGATAAATCTTCACGGACTTCCTGCAATCTATGTGATTTTAAAATTCAATTCTCAAGGGATAAAAAAAGAGAAAACTTACTTAAAAATAAAAAAGATAACTATAAGATTGAAAGCTTTAACAATATTGTGAAGACAACTTAAAAATAGCCTACAAATAGCACAGTGAGTGGAAGCCACCAAAGAAAAAAAAACCAAACCCTTGAGAAGATACAAATTCAATATGGCTAAACAGCAGGGTAAGGAAGATTGGAGAATAGAGCCCATATTTCAATAAGTCCACGTAACTACAATAGGAAGAATAAATCTGTGACAGGTAATTATTAAAACATATTAAGTCTGTCCAAGAGTTTGTGACATAGTCAGAAAAAAGAGTCACAATTAGTAAGAACGTTTCTTCCAAATGTTTCAGGAGTAAGAAGCCTGTTGATATGACCAACTGATCAAACTGTAAAAGGAACAGAGAATAGAATATTGCTGTGGAAACAGCAAAGTTATTCTGGGTTAATTGCAGAAGGAATCTGGAATATTTGGAATACTCCAATGATGCCAACCTCCCCCATGAGAGCTCATACTCACAAGGTGAGGATCAAGGGAAGAGTTTGTTCTTTCCCTTCTGACATACTGTAATTAATGGTGTCTCCTCTTCATTTTCAATAAAAATTAACAACAGACTCAACATCTTCTCTTTTAGCTGGCATCTGGCAATCTTTATCAGTTATATTCTACTTTACAAGATCTATTGCGGGATGGTTGGTCTCCAGGATATTTTCCAATCTAAATGATTTTCTGAGTCTACATTAGAACGCCCTATCTTCTTATAAGGTTTCAATGGGCATAATGTTTGTAATCTGCCCTGTTGAAAGGTGTTGGTTTAAATTAGCATCTCTAATCTAAAACTTTCAAAAATCATTAGAAAAATAATGTTGTCCACACTTCAGCTGAAACACCAGCAACTCTTAGAGACTAAGAGACGTTTGCAGCTAGCACTATATTTGCACTGGTGCTTTACATCAACAATTGTGAATTGTTTAGGATAATTTCTTCTGTAGATAGGCAATTGCAAGAGCTTCAGTAAAACAGGATTTGTTGGCTTGTATTTTTTTTTTTTTTTTTGTCAGAAGAAAATCAGTCAAGTCTCTTACTATGTTCTGGGCTTTCCTCATTATACTTCTTCTAATCAGAAAAAAGATTTCTGTGCACAACTCATCTCCTGAACTTGGTACCTGAAGGGCCAGGTCGGTTTGAGTGCATGAACTTCACCTAACTACCACAAGCAAAAGACACTTACTCTGTTCCATACCTGGGTTCTATTCAACTCCATGATTAGATATCTCTCCACCTGACATGTGTTCATAAGGTTTCACCAGGAAGTGCTTGAAATAAAAGACCTGCCTTAGAAGATTGTCCTAATTCTACTGCCTCTCCAACCATAGAGGCCATGTAAGGCCCACAAGGGACTCTGTATGAAAAAACTTCATAAGGTAGTCTCACATTTTCTTGCAAGTAAAGGCAATGATAACCCAAAACACAAGTTTTAAAAGTCTCAGTACTATACTTAGAATTTTGCTGCTATTCCCCTAAATCCATGAAAAATGAAATCATATGAAACTACACCAAAACCCACACTTGACTTAATAATTAAAAAAAGACTTTTTCTGATTGGAAGCTAAGGTATTGCACAATGATAAGCAACTTCTAACTAGAACTTCACAGGTTTCTTTAATGTGCCTTTGGTTCTGATACCAGACAGTAAGATGGTTACCCATTTACTAAGTTTTTTGTTGGTGATTTGATGGACCTGCATTTTTTAAGAGAAAGAACACAAAGGGGAGGAGAAGAGGGAACTGTCTAATTAATTTTTAATATTTTAATAAATTCTAATCTTATTTGGGATCCACTCCAAAAACCAGCTAAAACAATAAAAAGAATTCTTTAATTCAGTCATAGCTGAATAAAGGCTTTTAAATATGAACCTTGACACTGCTTTAATTATGGATGTTCTCTAACACCTCCATGTAAAATAACACTTTTATAAAATAGCTTTGTCAAGAAAACAGTATCTCTTTTTTGATATACAATGGCAAGCAACAATTAACATAATTACTCTCGGTTCTCATTACTTAATTATGCAATTTATTGTACAAGTAATTAAAATATTGCAATTTAATAAATTGGAGATGCAAAACATATCTAATTTATATGCATAACTGCACAAGAGTTTTATTGCCCTTGTAGTTAGCTAAATTTTACTACAAATTGCAATAGGTTTACTTGTTCACATAGACGTTATTCATAACACTGTCAAACGTCTCAAATATTATTTACACTAAGCAATCAGAAGACTGTTTTAGAGAGCCTTATGTATAACAACTATTTAAAATTCCTCCAAAAGTTTGTCTGAAAGTTATGCATAAATTAATACTGGGTTCCAATATCCACTGTTACATTTAAGCAGTTCCTACACATAAATTATTTGTACTGCATCTCTGTGTTTGGTGTAATTTATGGTTTTAAACTTATCCATTCTGCAGTGTTTCAGCTTGTGTAAGATAATTTATATTTCAGTGCATCTAAGGTGGTCTTCAACTGCCGTATCTTTCTTAGGACTTCAGAGGGGTAGTATGAAAGAATTTTACTTTACCTGGTCTAATCTCTCTGACCAATATGACCAATCCTAATCAATTTTAAAATAGTATGATCTTCTGTATACTGGTGCATAGTCCAATTACAAGATTAATTTAGCAGGCTCTTGTGTTCGACTCATTAGATTTTAGATTCAATGTGAATTTTTCTTTGCTTTGTGTTTATTGGAATTATCTAATTATTCATCTTGAATGAGGACATATTCAATCTTTATTTCCCTTATTGAGTTAACTTTCCCAAATGAAAGCAGACAAAAATTTAAATTACTTAATAAATATACAGGATTTGTAGCATTCTGGACAAAGCAATTTACAATTTAAGTAATCAAATTACTTTCTGACTGTCAGAATTTTCACACTGGTTGGACCACTACTCTATTTGTTTATTGACCTCTCATCTGCAATGTACACGATCAGATCTATACAGAAAAAAATTTTAAAATTCCCTACTGTATTCAGTACTACATCTAGAAAAAACATCATCTGTAAATCAGTCTTGTCTTCATCATAACCCAACGTCAAAGATTTTTGTGCTATTCTCAGATGCAGTTATTTTGTATTTACTTCAAACAACTTGGCGAAAAAGGAATTTGGAATCAAGCTCAGCAAAAATACATAAAGTAAAAACTGATATGATTACTTTTTGATATCTACAGTAGAAATAGAAGAAAAAATGTAAACTAATTTCTAAGTAAGGAAAGGGAAAAAAACCCCACCTTTGTTGGCTTTATACTGGACTGTAAGAAATTTGTAGCTTTTACAGTACAAATACATATGTTAAATTGTAAGATTTTTTTTTTCTCTCCCAGCTTATGAATTTCCAATATATGTAGAAACAAGATCCGTATAGGATAGTATATCTAAATATATTACACAATACCATATTAGATTAAGTTATATTTTTAGGTCAAATTGTAAAACTATGCATATGGCTATAAATAGATAGGTATTGATCCATCACTCTGTATGCTGTAAAACAATGAACACCAGTACTTTAATTCCTCATATTTTTATCCCATGACGGTGTTTTGCAGTCAAGAATATTCATCTGAATATGAAAATATTCACTCTGAATTAAGTCATTGCACATTGTTCCATTTCTTTTCTAACTTTAATGTAATATTCTGCACCTTCAAGCCCTACAGATTTCTCTCTTGTTATCATGGCAAAGATGTGTTTCAAAACAGCATTTATAGAATTAAATCTGTACACTGGTTTGTGTAGTCATTGATCCCGTATTGTTAACACAAACTTGTGAAATAGAAATTAAATAGAAAAGTAATTAACAAATATGTCTTTTAAATGGTATAAACAGTGTTCATAGTTCTAAGACTTTAGTGGAAAAATTATCCTACTGTAAGCTATAAAAGTGTCACATTGTTTTTCTTTAACTCAGTTTCCCCTATGGAAATGACGTTATGACAATTTAGTACGAATTATTCTGTCATCATCTTTTTATTCATATTCCTGTGTATCTGAATTATTTTAATACATAAAATATACAGCAATGTGTTGCTCACAATTTAGCTGTGATTATTCAGTATTGTATGATTTTATAATATCAAACTTAGTGAGATTCAGTTTCTGTAAAGTCTAGTGACTAAACAATTTTTAGCATAATTAAGGGCAAGTCTGCAGTGTTGTAGTTCTGAAGGCAATTGAATGGGTAAAGATTTATGTATGTACAAGAAGATAAAAAAAGCAGCTTATATTCTGCATCTCATGAACGATCACAGCAGACCAAACCTTCAGACTTAGCAAAACTGGAAAGGTAAAGAGGACAAGCTAAGAGAGAGACTGTTTTTGACAGTGACCAGAGCACAGTGCTGTGATTCCAAGAACAGAAAAGATAGAGCCTCATAGAAATACTTTCAGAATACATATATATTTGTGTCTGATTAAAGAATAGGTTTTGTGAAACTGGGCATGCAAAAAATTAAAGGCATAGGTAGCAAGCAATTACTGTCGTAGTTACTCAGACTAAATTGATGATCTCATATGTGGCAGCTGAAATATCATCTGTTTTTAATGCAGAAGAACTGTCTAGAATGGCAGATCCTTACGTACTCTTCTGATCTGAGTGTCTGGCAAAGGCTGAACAAAATCAAAGATTTTTTTAGGCACAGTGACGACCGTAATGATCACTTTCCACCTTGCTTTCACTGCTCAGGGAAAATGTTAACCTTCAAGAACAGTAGAGGTTATAATAAAATCTTGCTTTCATGTCCTTTCTTGAAATGTCAGAGGTGAAGTAACTGTTTGAGAAACAGAAATTAAAGGCAAAATGATTTTTGAAAGCAATAGAAACACAATGAGACTTTACAACTTAAATATCCAATCTGCATTGGATTGGAAATACTTGAATCCATGATGATGAATTCTTCATACTGGTCATGCTGTCTATGTATTAGATATTTTAAATACAATTAGCACTTTAATTCATAACTCAGTTCCATATTTGTTCTTAATTTCTCAGAAATATTACTTCATTATATTTTCTGCTCTTATTTTTTTAAACAAAAGTGGTAAAAGTATAAAATGAAACTAACAGTAATACAGAAAGAGTTACAAAAGAAGACAAAATCTGTGAAAGCTTATAAAACTAAAACAAAGCACTTTTAGATTATAATTTAAAATTGCAAACACACACAAAAAATCTAATCCTGATTAAAAATTTCTAAACACTTCAATATTTGTGATTATCAAAGTATCACAGTCCTAGTAAGTATTTAAAAAAGAATGACAAGGCACGTAAATGAATTGTTTTCTTTGTACTAATATTTAAATGCTATCTTAATATATTTAGTTTTAGTTCTTCTTTCTAACACTGACAAAAGGTAAAATTCCCTCCTCTAGGTTGTCCTTTGTTGATTTTGCCTTCTTCTCTTACAGCAGTAGAATTTCTGCAGTTCAGCTTAAGAGTTTCTCTAACTGACTCTGATATTTTTTTATTCAAAGACCTAAGTGAAAAAAAGCTGAACTCTTATTCCTCCTCATCATGTTCTATGTGAAGCAGTACTAAAACTTTACTGTAGTTGAAATCTGTTCATTTTGAAAACAGTTCATGAAAGTGCATTGAGCTGTGCTTAAATTTGTATTTTCCAGTTTTAGGCATAAAAGTTTGGTCTTGAGAACATTTATATAATATTTCTTCTGATGCAGAGAAAGACCCTGAACAGTAGACCTCAGTTGATATGTCTCTAGCATTTCTCTCCTCCCTCAACGTAATTCTTCCACCTCCAACAGTATTTTCCCCCTACTGGTTCTAACTTATGTTGCAAAGAAGCACATTTGAAACATAAACTAAAGAGGAAGATGAAATAGCAATTGCTTTCCTATTCAAAATTTGAAAATCACCCATAACTGATGTGGAACTGAGAATCGAATAAGAGCAAACTCATATGCTATTCAAACATAGCTATTTTTCATACTAAGTCAAAATCGTATGCTGTCTTCCATGTGAGTTGAGAGGAGACAAACTTGCTTTGCATTGAGTTGAAAAATATAGAATGTACATCTTTAATAATTCAACACTCACTTTGATACTTAACCATAAAATATGAAGATGGTGATAAGACAAAATAGAGAAGTTGTATTGGGTTTAACTGTCAAGGTGTTGGCAGTGGGGTGGGAGGGCTGCAGGGATGGTGTCTGTGAGTAGTGACTGGTGCTGCTCAATATTGGACACAGACAATTGCAGTGGGCTCCAAAAGAGTCACTGCAAATCTCACCCTGGACCCTCAGCCAAGCTGGTGTGCCTGCATGAAAATATCGGCCCTTCAGTGAGAGGAATGAAGAAAATAAATTGTGTAAGAAAGAACCTTGAAGGCACCAAAGTCAGATGAAATAGGTGAGGAAAAGCTTCAGACATTGGAGCAGGTATCCATGTTGCAGCCTCTGGAGTACCTCATGTTGGACCAGGTGGATATTTCCTAAGGTGCTGCTGTCTCTGGAAAACCCCTGTTGAAGCACAGAAAAGTTTGAGAAGGAAAGGTCAGCAGAGTGCAAGTGTTATAAACTGACCACAATCTCCATTTTCCATCCCCTTGTGTTGCCTGGAGGAGTGAAGATTGAGAAGGTGGGAATGAAGAGGAGTGAAGCTGAACCTTTGAAGAAGTAGGGAGTGAGAGGGAGGTATTATAGTTTTTTATTGTGATCCTTGTCACTTGACTCATTTTTAGTTTATAATAAATTAAATTAATTCTCTCAAGTTCAGTTTGTTATCCCTATCACAGTAACTGGTAAAAGATCTCGCAGTCATAACTTGCCAAAAATTTTTACCCTATTTCTTACCCCTGTCCTGCTGAGGAGAGGAAGTGAGAGACAAGCTGGGTGGGGATTTGGAAGCTAGCCAGCATAAAAGACCTCTAAGATAAAAAGTCCTGTTAAAAACACAGTTACCTTTGTGTTTCATGTACATGAAAATTTGATTAAAATAGATCTTAAAACATATATAAATCCCTAAATATATTTGGTATAGGTTTAATACAGCTACATATTATTGGTTTGCATGGAATATTTTATCCCACCTGTTCTATACTATCATTTTAAATAGCAAAAATATAATCCAAATTATTATTAATATTTACATCCTTGGTGTTATTCACCTGCAAACAGCACCTGCATTTCAATGCTATTAATATGTAATGGCAGTTTTCAACAATATACCTTCTTACATCAATTATATGACAAAGGAAGAAATGTCCACCCTTTAACAACCTATTGTAATTGGCCTGAATATTTGTTGATTTGGTAGTTTACTTTGTTAGATGTTATTCAAAATAAACAATACTAGATGTTTTCAGAGGGAATGAGGAGGAATTTCCTTTTTAACACTGCTACCCAGAATAACTCTGAATGAATTCTCTTCTCTGCAAAAAAACATCTGCAATGCTTTTCTACATTTGGAAGAGAAATGATGCCAGAAAGCATAACCTTCAGAGCACATAACAGAATCTTAAAATTTCTGCCAAGATTCATATTTTGAGGTAAATTAATATTTACTTGACTCTGGAGCAGTACTTCCTCAAAAGTAATGCGTTCACAGCTATCTGCTACTAATGAGAAAAAGGCATAGTTGACCTTTAAAAAGTAGGGAGATAAATTTCCCAACTTTGAGAATTAAGCTCAGGTAAGTAAACTTTAACTGCAGCTATCACCTGTGTTTTTTATTCAGAATAAACTTTTATCTAATGTTTTCTTTCATTATTCATTTTGCATGTTTCCTGATAGTGTGACTAGGAAGTGTTAAATTTGATTCTAGACTAAATTTTCAGTAAATGCAGCTGCATTTGCTGGCTAAGAGTGTGCTCATCAGTACACCTGCTTAAGTTCCCCACAAAAAAAAATGTGCAAGGACGTTCCATCATATATTTTCAGCTACTCCTCACTACTCAACTCTACCAATTGAGATAAATTGATTGCAAACATAAAAACCTACAAAGACTTTTACTTAGAATTTCTATCTCCCTTTTAAAATTTATAACTACTTCTGCACTACCTTTTCTTTACGGATCAGTCTATATTTCTGGCAATGTGGCAAAGCATTTTTAAAGAGTGTAATGAAAACTTACGCCATTCCTCCTTCAAAGTTATTCCACATATGAGTGACCCTCAGAAGATTTCTATCTACTTGCAATAAAATTGAAGATTTTGCAGTTTACTTATTTTGCAGTTTACTTATTTTGCAGTTCTTCTTCCCGTATTCAGTTTTTTCTATGGTGTAAGGACTGTAAGTGACTCACACATTTCATGCTATGATGGGTTGACCCTGGGTGGATCCACTATCATTGCCCTCCTCAGCTGGACAGGGATGAGAATATATAACAAAAGGCTCATGTGTCGAAATAAGGACAAGGAGTGATTGGTCTAGTAATTGACATGGGGAAACAATCAACTTAGAGAAATTAAATTCTTACCAATCAAATCAGAATAAGGGAATAGAGAAATAAAATGACTTTGTAAAACATGCCTCTCAGCCCTCTTTTCCTCCTGGGTTACACTTCTCTATCTCCTCCTCACTGTGGCCCAGGGGAAAAGGGAATGGGGTCAGTTCATGAGACATTGTCTGTGCTGCTCCTTCCTCCTGAGAGAGAGGACCCATTACACTTTCCCTCTACTTCAGCATTGGGTTCCTCCCACAGGACATGGTCCTCCACAAACTCCTGTGATGTCAGTCCACCCCATGAGCTGCAGTTTTACATGAAGTGTTTCATCCTGAGTCCTGTCCATGGGGTACAGGCTTTCAGGAACCTCTGCAATGTGAGCTCCTCTGTCCATAGCTCAAGGGTCCTGCCAAAAGCCTGCTCCAGCATGGGCTGCTCACAGGGTCACATCTTCTGTTGTGCATCCACCTGCTACGATATGGGGGCCTCCACGAGATGCAAGTGGGTATCTGCTCCACCACGGATCCCCATGGGCCACAAGGAGACAGCCTGCCTGACTATGGTCTGCACTAGAGGCTGCAGACGAACATCTGCTCTGCTACCTGGAGCAACTCCTGCCCCTTCCTTACTGACCATGGTGTCTGAAGGGCTGTTGCTGTCACATGTTCTCACTCCTCTCTTCTCTGGGTGCTGTTCCCCATCAAGTTCCCTTTTTTTTTTTTCCTTCTTAAATATGTTTTCAGAGAGCAGCTACCATTGTTGCTAATGGGCTCAGCATTGGCCAACACTGGGTCTGTCTTGGAGCTGACTGGCACTGACTCTACAGGATACAGGGAAAACTTTTGGCAGTTTCTCAAAGAAGCCACTCCTGTAGCCTCCCACTTCCAAAACCTTGCCACAAAACTCCAATACAGGTACCTATATTTAAACAGACATTTTGTACTCTCTGTGTCTTCTCTGCACCATATTGTGCAATCTATTTTTCATATTTCAATGACAGCAAATATATTGAGTATTTTGTTAAGGGAATGGGAGAGATGAAAATACCATAGAAGACTACAGCTTGAACAGAGGAGCACAAAGTTTTAGCTAATTCTCTTGTCGGCTGGAAAGAGGAAACATTCCTGACCACACTTTTTTCAGATGCTGTGTATTTGAAAAGCTTGCTCCCCACAATGACAAGGTTAACCTCATCCTTCTTGCCTTGAACTTTGCAGGCATAATTCACCTAAAGATTTGTCTATCCAGACACTGTAGAAACCCTGATTAGCTATTTAGAAAGACAACGTGAAACATCACTGGTGTTGTATTCACTTTTCATATGGTATATTCTCACATCTGCCTTACAGAGACATTTAACAAGGAGTATTGAGTGAGGAAGCCTTCAGCCAGTCTTTTGTCACCAAGATGCATTGGTGTATTGTTAGGCACAAGTAGGTAAAAAATCTAGCCTTATCCATGTTAATAGTAAAAGTAGTGCTTTGACTGGCATTAGGCAGCTTAGCAGTCCTATTGAAACACTCCAAACCCTTGATAATCCCATAGGAAAGAACCCTATGGTGGAGTAAAACCTATAAATGCTCAGAGTCATATTTCTCAATATTTAGTCATTAAATAATAAAACTCTGGTCATTGACAGTATATGCAACTTAGAGGACAATACCTACAGTTTTAATACATTACTCGCTTTTGCTGGACTACTAAAATGTTCTTACTGTTAAGCCACAAGATGTAATGATACATAGATTGGGAGTACAGAAAATAAGATGTTGAAATGGGAAATAAACCCTTGAGCATTCTTTACCAAAATGCACTAAAAATTAACTAAACCTTGTTTCAGAAAGGCTGAAAAATCATAAGTTTTGGGTGAGTTTTTAAAATTATGGTTGTTGTTACTATTTTATTATTATTATTGTTATTATTAATTTATTAAACATCTTGTTCTTCATTGAAAGAGTTCATATCAGTATTGTTGGTTCAGATACTGTTTTTGGAAAATACACTCTTGTGCCCTTTTCTACAGATGTTAAAATGGCATTTATAAAATAAAAATCTGCCCACAGTTCCTTTTAGACTAGTTGAAATATAAAAATATTCTCTGCATATATTTGGAAGTGATTCGGATCAATGTCAGGAAATCAGTCTTTAGTAAAACTATTATAAAATTTCTGCCATATAAATTTACAAAAAAATTATATCAACAAAGATGTGACATATTTGTAAAGATCTACATTTCCATTTCTTTTGATTTGTAAAAATGTTTTACTGATTTTTTGCTTGGTTGGTTTGGTTTCACTTCTGGCTTAATGTTCAGGCTCAATGTTGCTTTCACTTCAGGATTAATGTTTTTCAGTGAAGAAGAATTTTGCAAAAAAATAGATAAGATTTATTATTATTCAGTGTTTGAAAAATGTCACAATACAGGAGGCTTTTATCATTTATAATGGCTCATATTTCTCAATGAAGGCAAATGTTTCTGACTTTCTTTGAGCTGTAAACAGACAAGAAGGTGGAGCAGTGACAGGTAACCTGAGAGAAATATAAAGACACTAACTGGATATGTAGATGAATGCATGTCTTGGAAACCAAAATCTACCTTGACTGAGTCTGACATAGAATGCTGAAGGCCACTAGAAAGACTTTCCTAAATCCAGAAGTGGTAAAGAGAAGGCTAGGGAAAATGTTGGTCTTGTTGATGAACGAGGCATGAAGCCTAGTAACCCAAGACACAGGAAAAGGCTGAAGTACTGGGCATAGTTGTTGTCTTGGTCTTTTAGAACAAGACTGGACATGGGAAATCCCAGACCACAGGGGAGGTCTGTAGCACAGAAAACGTACCTCGGGTAAAAAAAAGTTTGGCTCAGAAAATACTTGAGCAAACTGGATACACATAAACACTCATGGGCCCTGAGGGAATGTACCCATAAGTACTGAGTGAGCTGGTTGATGTCATCATGAGGCCACTTACAATAATCTTTAATCATGGCAAAAGAGAAAGTTGCCCAAAGTCTAGAGGAAAGCACTTGCCACTTCTATCTTACAAAAGTGCAAGAAGGAGCATCTAGGGAAATAAAGACTAGATCTTTGAGAAGAAACTCAAATCACTAATACTGGATAAAAATGCCAAGCACATTTCCAGTCTGTTGGGACCAAAAAAGGTCCACATAGATAATGACAACAGTGGGGGCATCTGCCTTCCTGGCTGGATGGCTGTCAGGGGTCAACTCTCACACCCTTGTGACGGCGCTGGGGACAGGCTGTGACAGCGCCTGCCTCACTGCTTTTCAGTAGCCACAGGGTCTGACCCCCTGCATATTGTCCAGGGCTCTTACAGGCATACACACATGCAGGCTTTGGCAGGTCTCATCACAATTCATTACCCCAGGTCTGTTGTCCTCTTCACTACACCCGTCTGAATCCCTGCTCTGGGGCTCTGCTGTCCTATCAACATGCAGTTCCCAATTCCCTCCTCCTGCCTGAAGTCATGACTTGGTGCTGATCTCTGCAGGCCCTGGCAGGAGCCCAAAGAAGTTCAACAAGTTTTACGTACAAAGATTTCATTTCCTCTAAAGTGCTGTAAGAGATAATATGTCCTTCATGTTCTCCTGCTTCTGAGTTCTCCTGCTATCCAAACCCTTTGAACAGCTGCTAGGCTGCAGGTCCAGAAGACTTGTGCAACATCCATCTGCCATAGACACAAGTGATGCTGACAGTCCAAGCCCTGCTGGGTCTTCCTGCTGGTGCCTCTTTCTATGGGTAGCTTCTCTATGATATGAAATAGATCTGTAAGGAATCTCAATGATTGGTCTATAAGTAAAATTTAAATAGCTGGCATACTTCACAATTACAGAAAAGTCAGTGGTTACTCAATACAATCTTTCCCGTCAGAGAAATAAGGTGATATTTCTCAAAATCCATTGCTATTGGACAATTTCCATTTTTATTGGACATTAATGAATGGCTAGAACTTACATTAAGTCCTGGAAATATTGCACAAGTTCAGCTAGCAGACTTAAATCAAAAATTTCAGAAACACTGTATCAAATATATTGTGACCAGCATGACCAGGGAAGTGATCGTTGCTTTGTGCTCAGCACTGGTGAGGCCACACCTCTGAGTGCTGCATCCAATTCTGAGCCTTACATTTCAAGAAAGACCTTGAGGTGCTGGAGTGTGTCCAGAGAAGGGCAACAGAGCTGGTGAAGTAAGTTGTATGAGGAGCAACTGAGGGAACTGGAGTTTAGTCTGGCGAAAAGGCGACTCAGGAGAGACCTTATTGCTGTCTGTAACTATCAGAAAGGAGGAAGTAGCAGGGTGGGGGTCAGTCTCTTCTCCCAGACAACCAGAAACAGGACAAGAGGAGATGGCCTCAAGCTGCACAAGGAGAGGCTCAGGTTGGACATCAGGAAGAACTTCTTCACTGGCAAAGTCTTCAGATATTGGAATGGGCTGCTCAGGGAGGTGGTGAAGTCAGCATCCCTGGAGGTGTTCAAGAAACAACTGGCTGTGGTACCTAGTGCCATGATCTAGTTGACAGGATACTGACCAGTCAAAGGTTCTACTCAATGACCACGTATGTTTTTTCCAAGTTAAATGATTCTGTTATAAAAGCCACCTCAGGTGCAATTATATTTTATTATTTGCAGATGTACAAAATTGAAGTTATTTACCTTAGTCAGTAGTGGAATAAAGTCTTGCTATTAATTCTGTATAACAATATTCAATAAAAAGTGCATTTTAGCTTTAAATTACCCAATGACATGCTTTATTTCACTAAAGAAAGACCTGTTGTACCCAATGCCACCTGGGGTTTTGTGCATTGCAGTGTTTTTTCTTATGTCAATTATTTTACATTAATACAAAATGTGCCAAAAGTAGAGCTGATTTATTAATGAAATTAAGTAGAGAAATTGGTATTAAAAGTAAGGTTGCTTTTTTGTATATTATACTGTAATATGCCTAATGATGTCAGCTGTATGGCTGACTAATCTGTAATTCTGAGCAACTGCTGTATCCTAGAATCATAGAATTGTTTAGATTTAAAAAGGCCTTTACGATCATTGAGTCCAACTGTTAACCTAGCACTGCCAAGTCTACCACTAGAAAAAGGATGAACAATAGAAATATTATTTATATATATTTAGGTATGATTTCATGCAAAACCATTGTTTTATAGTGCAGTGACCTGCAATAAAAACATCATATATTTTCTAGAACTTTTGCAAAAAGTAAATAATAATAGAAACTTGTGAAATGTAAAGATAACACAGATGTGTGCATTTAAACACACTGAATTGACTTTCATGAGATCTGATAACTTACTTGCAGTGCATCATTCTACCATGGAGAAAGACAATAAATTGGTTCCTTCTAATGACCATGACCTTGCAGAGTCAAAAACTATACTGCTGGTTTGGAATGCTATTGTTAATACCACAGAATAGCAGATTTCTCCACTTAACTACTAAATGTATAAAACAGTTCCCAGTAAAACAAGATTCATATTTACCTGATTTGCAAACCTCTCTAGAGCTCAGTATATCTTTCAATATTGCACATTACAGTTACTGCAGTACTGCATTAATATTTGAAAATAATCAAAAATCATTCAGACCACCTACAGAAGTGAATGTAGAGTAGTTCTCAAGCGCTGATATAGCTGATATATATAAGTAAAAATGTTTATTTATACCCCAAGAATACCATAAAACTATTCTCACAAAGAACGTTGGAAGTGCTGGAAAATACACTAACTGATATGCTTCAGTATAATAACGACATGAATACATTGATTTACTGCATAGGTACCAAGAGAAAAGCTGCAGAATTAACATATTACTAAATAATTATAGTTGTTTCTAATGGAGACATTACATTGTCACTGATAAATAATACATATTTTATATCATGGTGATAAAGCAATTAATTAATGTCTCCAGCATAGTCATAGTACTTGCTGTTATACTCTTGGATATCAAGTATCTTTCTATTAACTACTGAATATTCAGAAGGATGTCTTGAACAGCTTTAATTAAAATGTTTTAATGGCCTAGAAAAACCCCTAATGAAAATTACTATTGTGACAAGAGCAGCCAAGTCTTTCATTCTGGAATCATATAGTTTTTCTTCAGGAACCGCTTGCTTCAGCAAGTATGGAATTGATCTAATTGTTAGGAGTGGAAAGGGTTAATAGAATCTCAAAATAAATGTGTATTGGGACCAAAACTACATCACTATTTATTGATTTCTTCACACTAGATTGCTGGCAAGCAAAATTCAATTAGAATGGAAGCATATGGTTGCTAATATGCAGGTTATGGAATTTTTTCTTAATAAGGATTTTGACAATGAAACCATGATGCATGGATGGGTGGAATTGTGGAATTCTCTAACCTTAGAGCTAACTATTTAGATTGTGGCACATTTTATGACAAAAGTCAAGATATTTAAGAAATAAAAGCAGAGGTAAGAATCTCAGTTGGGATATATCCCCCATAGATGATAACGGAGTTTGCAGTCACTGAACTCATATGCCTATAAGTTTTCAGAATGCTGTTTCTTCTCACAAGAATTCCATCAGAAACATCTTGTGAGAGGATAGCAATTCTTTGAAGGCTCTGATTTTCATCTGCAGATCAAAACTCTAAGTTTTAAAGTCATCACTTAAGTAATTGAAAGTATGGCTCAACCTCAATAAATACCAGCACTACTTCTTGCTATTCCAGTTTATGTATTTTTTAATACTAGCACTGTGCAAGCAATGCAGTTGTATTCTGAGCCTGATATCTGTATTTCACTAAAAGCTGATCTCTGTTTTAGCAATTTCTTGTTCAAGGTTAGAAAGATATTCATCTTTAATAAAAGGAGATCTGAGATTTCACGGATTCTATACACAAAAAAATAGAAAGAGTGAAGGTTATATCATGCTAGTTTTATTTTGACTTTGCTTACTAGTATATAAGCAACTTAAAATTCAGTAAGTAATAAAAGAGAAAGACAACTGCTTCCCTTTATCATTTGTGTTATTACGTCTGTGTCCATGTCACCCATTAATAAAATGAAGTTTAAGAATGAAACCAAGAATGGAGAAAAGTGTAGATTGAATGAAGTTTGAGTCACCTTGGTTTCAATTAATATTTTGAAAAACAATGTTTAAAAATGTAAACATCAACCAAAGATGTCACCTGAAGGACATAACTGAGAAAATTCCTTTCTGTGTATTGCAAACAACCATTTCCTTTCAATTTAAGGCTGATTTGTGGTAAGTTGTTCTTGTCTCTTACATCAGCCTAACTACTCTGGCATATTCCCTAAGGATTGAGATTTAATCACAGCTGCACAGTTCAGACTTTTTCCATATTTGCAGACTGCGTCTTCAAATTGCTCTTTCCAGATAGTTGCTTGTGGAAGCATTTAAACAGGCTATGAACTTTCATGAGTACAGAATGGTAGATGAGTTAGCTTGTTAAAGAAGAGTGATGTTGTTCCACAGGCAGAAACTGTGTAGTGGCTCTCACAGCAATTTGGAAAGCTCTGCTAACCCTGCTCTGTTCTGTACCATCATGCTCTATGTTTACAGTGTCCTAATTCATTACCACTTTACTTACCCAGCAATAAATTCTGACGTGTTTCCCATTCGCTGGAAATCTTGATAATATCAAAGGTCTGGAGCAACACTTGTTAATATTGTCTTCAGAATTATGTTTGAGTCTTGCCAAACTTCACAAAGGGAAAGAGGTCAAAAACATTCATGGATTCCCTTTAAATCAAGCATGATGCACTACTTCAGCAAAATATTCTGTGTTCATTAGGGTACTATCTACAGATCTTTTACAAAATGTGATTTTTTTTTAAATTATGGTATTGATGTCCACAGCAGTATAAATTATCATAAAGCCATAATAATGAGCTTTTCAAAATTAGAAATGCCCTGGAATTTTGAAGGGCTTTTAGCACTGTATTTCTGAAAAGTTTTAGAATTAATTTTCTAAAGCTAGTACTTGTGAGTATGCTGCTGAGACTCTCTTCTTGTGATCTGGGAGTTGAAGTGTTTACCTGATACAGAAGCCTTCAAGATCACACATAGTCACCTAGAGTTTGCTTAATTCTTCAAGCATTTGTGATAGTATATCTCTGGTCTGTTTTCTAATGGAAATGCCCTCTATTTCACCAAGTCATGTTTTTTAAAATTATCAAATCCTTGAATTATAAGAACCATTCTGTAATGCAGTTACTTCAAATTGAACATAATCCCAAATTAAGAAAAATATCATGTATAAAATATTTATCTATACTATCTAAACCATACAGCATAGTTCAAAATATTTATAAAATTCTTAAGAAGAGAAACAAGAAAAATTCCACAGCTTAACTGAAGTTACAACAGAAATTACTTTTTCCTTCCTGAAAAGGTGTCAATCATGATTTCTACTTGGATGTAAGCACCTTCATGGAAGTTAGATCTAATCTCTACAGATCCCACAGAGGGATTGAAGTGATAATCATTCATGACAAAAATCTTTTTGTTTTTCCTTTTTCCCCACCTTAGTTAGAGGAGACGCTTTTTCTCTTTTTAATTAAATTGTTTATCTGCCGTAGTTAATTATATATTTATCATATTAAGAGCATTTCATCTCTCAAAAATGCCCCATTTTCTTCTAGGAGGTGTAAAACTCCCTTTCGTCCCTTTCGTCCCTTTCGTCCCTTTCGTCCCTTTCCTCCTTTTCCTCGCTTTCCTCCCTTTCATTACTAATTAGCTTTTTTCATGTAATTTTATTCACAAGATCTTATACTCAGTAGCCATTTGTAGATTAGACAAATGTATGATCCAAGGATAAATGTTTCCTGCTGTCTATCTAATGAAATAAATAAAAAAAAAAACCCAAAAGAAAAAACAAAAAAGAAGAAAGTTAAAACAGATGCTGTTACATTCCATTCTGTAACTCCCTCTGTGCTTCTCTTCCACTCATTATCAAGAGACAAGAAATTTAAATTACTCATAGGTAAGTTAAAAAGTTATGGTATTTTCTATCTCTCAACTAGAACATTTTCCTACAGTTAGCTTTACAAATACATGGATATGAAATGGTTATTTACGGTTAACCTTAAAATTCAAAGGTCAATTCAAAAGATTTTGAGGTTTTTTTCTCTAAAGAATTAAATAAAACCCAACCAAACAAAAAAAACCCCCACAAACTTACAGTATTAAGTTACTCTGTAAATACCATTCTAAGGAGGAAACATAGGATGTCAGTATAAAAAACATTAAAAAAGCAGCCCAAAAACCAAAAAAAAGTAGCTATCATCCTTACTTGAAAACTGTACACTTAAGCTGAATGTTCAAGTCTGGCCTGAAATGTACACAAACCTTCTTATTGTCTTAAAACCAATTCTTGTTCATGCCTGAAATTTCTATCCCTGGCCTGTGCTGCTCCAGTGCTTATAGTCAGATGCCCCTGCTTCTATGAATGGTAGAAGTGAAACACTCTTGTAAAGAAAAGTCAGCTCTTGTGAAACACCTCTGATGACTGTCAATATGTGCAGTTTTAACCAGCCCTAAAAGCACTCCCCCATCCCCCACACAGAAAGGTTTGAGGGTTAACCCAGACCAGGGAATATTCACTGCAGCAGGCAGTATAATGACATACCTCTTTGGCATGCCCTCCAGAGTTCAATTCTCCAGGCTGAATGCCATGTCTAAAGATGTCGTAGTTAAGGGATCTGTTAGATTCAAAGAGGACGTACCCAAGGATTGAGTCATTGTAGAGTCTTGTATATAGCTGGGCAAAATAAAAGGCTTTTGGCATAAGAAGTCTTTCACTATTGACCTGAAGTTACAAAATGCATGGAGAGAGGCATGGTAGCTATTAACTCTCCACAACAGCATTGGGATTAGATACACAGAGGAACTCAAGCTGACCCACTCCTCTAGTACTGCTCAGCATTGCTGTCTACATTAGTCAGATTGTATGGAGAAGGGAATTCTCAATTCTAGGCTGTCTGTTCTGATTCATCATATTCCATGAGAGGCACTGCTTGTTCAGAAGATTCTAAATGAGGGAGAATCAAGCTTGATAGTGGGATCAGGTCTGAACTCAGACTCTAGAGAGTGAAACTGCTTGGTTTCTGCAAATCAGAGAGAATGAAGCAGGTGATATACACATGCTTTAGGGTGAGAGTCTTGCTGAACACGAGAGAACCAGGAAGAAAGTTTGGCATGAAACAGTCATTGCAACAGGAAGACACACTTTCACAGCAAGTGCAACAGGTAGATCAGCATCTGTCAAAAACTACATGTGCATAGCAACAGGTAGATCAGCATCTGTCAAAAACTACATGTGCATAGCAACAGAGCAAGCTGTCTTCTCCTGGGCATAAGTGCTGATACAGTAGATTATGGGTATGCATAGCATGGAAGAGTCTTCTGGGCTTTGTTCATCCTACTAGGGTGACATGGCAATCTCTACATCCTTATATAGAACAGGTTCAGAGTGTGGAATAGGTAGCAATGAACGAAGGGAAGTTTCTTCCACTAACTTCCAGCAGGATAATTTTGTTCTCCAGAGTAAATGTGGAAAACAAAAGGCCCATCTATATCATGAAGCAGGGAGGATGTAAGAAATGATCATGTGTTAACTTACAGCTCTAGTAGGCAACCAACACTTATGATACAGAAATATGGGCAACTACACATCCAAGGCAGAGTTGTGTGGGATGTGTTTTGAGCAATGATGGGTGCCTGTCAGTTAGACCAATCTTGTATCAGCCTTGACCGCAAGGCCAGAGCACGATCCCAGGTCATTTCATTTACAGACACAATATGTGTCTGTTTTTATATTCTTCTGGATGAACACTGGAATTATATTCTTCCTGTTCATAGGGCAAGATTTCTCCCACAGTGACAAATTATAGACACACAAATAGTGGCAACTGAGTTAACATGACTAATAACTATAGGCATGACTAATAACTAACTGGCCTCATGTTGTAAGAGCTTCTTCCATAACACAAAGACAATTAAAAAAATCAAAGAAATAAAACTTCATGAAAACAACTGTCAGTGATTTTGGAAGTCATACAGAACACTCAGTCACTCCCCAGCATATGAATTTCATATTTCCCCAATGGAAATAATTCATGAATTGTGACAAAGAATGTTGCAGACAAATTCTAACCTAACACACATAATAAAAAATGAAAAATGTTAACAGTGCGAGAGACAGAACTGCATGCCATACTTTTATTCATGTAAGAATTTGTATATATATACTTTCCTTCACATAAATATGCATGTGCTTGTAGCAAAAATACAAGTCAATCAAGCCGACTAATACTTAACAGAGAGACTAATACTTAACAGAGAAAAAACCATGAAGCAAGTCCCTGGCTGCAAAGGAATTCAAAAAAGGCCCAAAATAAACCAAAACAAAACTGTAAAATCTTGCTGCTATATCCTAAGCTATGAAAGTGGGATTTTGAAGACATCTGACTTATATAAGAAGAAAAACAAAGCAAACCGTGGAAAGAAGAGAGTAGAATAAACCTGAAATACTGTAGTGTTGTTAATTTTTCTTGCTTGTGGCTTCAAACATCTGCAACAGCTATTTCCTGTTGTTGTAGCTTCAAACGCGTAACAATCTAGCAGTTAATACCTTTAAAAAACTATAAAAATGTACAGGGAGAAGCAAAATTATCCATATATCCTGAAAAAAGAGTGTTTCAACAATTAGATGCTTTTATTGCCTTATTTTCCACATTTCCTTTCTATAGCCATCTTTCAGTTCATAGAGTAAGCTGACTGAGGGCAAATATAACAGATTTTTCAAACACCATTCTTAGCATTTTCTTCACCTGATTCACACATATAAACTTTTTGTTAACAACCTAAGCACGTTCATACTCATGTGTCATAAAATAAACTAACTACAAACAGCAGTCCCTGTCCCTGAAACCACATCCCACTTTACTTTCTGTTGCCTGCCTGGAGAATTGTTACGACACACAGAAGAGTGTACACCTGGTTTACTGCACTGACAGGTGGTTGCTGTCTCATATCTTTCTTTCCCAGTAGCTAACAGGACACTTCAGCTACCTGTTGGTAGCTAAAGACCCCATGGAGTTACACTAATGTTCAGTAAATTGCCATGAATAAACAGACTAAATAATATCTATCATAACAATTCTTCTTAAGATTCGTGTGCCACATTATACAACCTACAAAAGCAATTGCTGCTGGGAAAGCAGAGTTCAAAGCAATTCATATAATAAATCTATGCCTAGAAATGTTAAAATCATCAGTAATGGGTACTTTCAAGAAGAACTGCAACGCAGGTGGAGCCTTTTGTATAAACTGCAAATTTATAAAAATATGCAGTGAACTGAACCTTGGGCTGACTGAGAGTGCACAGAAAATCTGATTTAAATAGTGATTACTTGTTCCACATTTTTTTCTGTAGAAATGTATGGACTTTTCTTCACTAATTCCCTATCACACACTGGGTCATTCCATCCTTTAAATGTTAATCTAAGGTCAGCATTTTCATGGTGGAAAGATATCATCTGCTCAGGAAAGTACTCAAATTACTTCTCTCATCAAGTAGAATTTCAAAAACCCACCAAAAAACAACAAACCAAACCAACCAACCAACCAACCTACCTCAAAAAAGCAAAAACCCAAATAAACAGAAACAAAAAAAGATAACTTTGGAGTATACTCACAATAATCTTTTCAGCAAGGAAATATATGTGTGTTTATCCTACTTAGCCTTTATACTCTCCCTACATACCCTGAGTTTGTTTCATTTGATGTTTTCTTTAATTTCTTTTCATGCTATGAGAGTACTATAGCCAAATGTTATAAATTCAAATGTACACACATATTTGTAGCAAACTCTCAGATGTTCCTGATGGATCTTGTCTACAGAGATCACTGTTACAGTCTGATAAATTCATATAATTAACTAGAAGGATTCATCTTTTCATTAATGTTGAAACTGAACTGTTCTCTTGAAGATACACAATATATTTTCCAGTCTCCAGTTTCCTGGTATATTTTTCATTCTGGAAAGCCAACATTTCTACTTTCACAATTGGATTTCAAATGTTACCTCTCACTAGTAAATATAAGCATTTCTGATATTTTAGGCTAAAATTTGTAAATCAGGAGAAGCACTTAAGTCATATAAGTTACCAAAAGCTGTGAAAAAAAGGATGGTGAATCTATTGAAGGTAAAATTTCCTTTATAATCCAGAAAAGGGAAATGAACCTTCTTTATTCTTATGTCCCTTAAAATGCATTAGCGAAATTACAATCCTCCCTCTGGGCAACACAAATCTAGATCTGAGAAATAAATTGATCTTTAAATTTTACTTCATTTTGAAGTTCAGTCATGTACAGCACATATATTCAAACCTAAGTATTCCAGTGTCCTCCATGTGAAGGAAACAGGATTGCTATTTACAATCTTTATCGCTGTCTGTATTTCAATATGTAAAAGGCAATGGAATGAGGACTGAAGGTTTCTGAGAATTTCAGTATGTAGAAAGATATCAAATACAGTAATAAGTACAATTAACTACCAAAAAAAAAAAACCACCAGAAAGATGATTTTATCAGGTATATATAAAAGTTGTTACTATAAAAAAAGACCAGTACAAAATGTACATTATAGACCTGTGAGATAGTACTCTAAATGAAATGCTAGTAAAACATCTTTAAAACTAAAATTTCTGGCAAAAAGTATGTCTTGGAAAAATTTAAATATATATTGCTTTCCAGGTAGTTTTTAAAGCAAAGTGGAATCATTCAAAAAGATGGAAATTACATTTTGATGACTCTTTTTTTTTCATCATTAGTTTCAAAGACCAGCGTTACATAATTTTCTGATATCTTATCAACAAATTGTACATTTTCTTTTTCATCTTCATGGGAAATGTTCATACAGCAATACCCATATGAGCAAAAATTGTGTGATTATAGCATTTCCTCTCCAAGAAAATTGTTCCAAGTATTATAAAAGAACGGTTTACATATTTGGCAACTGGTATTTCTGCATACCTGCCAGCAGATATTTACAGTAAGCCCTAGATACTCCTTTATTCTTATAAAATAGTATACGTCAATATTCACAATAAACTAGCATAGAATTTCAACCCAGTATATTAATACCCAATTCAGGCTCCTCTTCTGGTAAAACAGATTAAGGAAAAGTATAGAGTTTAACAACTAATGGCATTCTCTCTAAAAAATATATAAATTTGTCTTTATTTTTTTAGAGGGATTGCTATAAAAAGGCTTTGCAAATACTGAAAATTCACTGCAAATTTCCATAGTTTTATAGATGTGCCCATACTATTAGTCATGGGTTACAAAGCACATAGATAATACAAAAGTAAAGAAACTCTCCACGTTACAAATCACTGAAAATTACTTCATTAATAAAAGTACTATATGGTATGTACACTATTTGTGTTGTGTTCAGCTCGTCTCTGGATACCTTTTCAAACTCTCACCTTTACCAGTAGTCTCAGTCCTTCATTCAACCTTCATTCAACAAACTACAATTTATCAGCAGGTCTAAATAAAGCCTAACATCCTGCTACTTCTGCCTTTTCCATTGTACTCCTTGTTTGGCTCAGTTTCTGAACTGACACGAAATTGACTTCATTCCTTTAATGTGATTTCCATCTTAACTGGAGTAACCACCACTGTGGGCTTAGCAGTCATCAATAATTTGAAATATTTTTCTCACTGTTAGGCTTTTACGAATAGATATATCTTACATAATGATACCTGAATATAGACAGAAACATGGAATGCTCTAGGGATGTCTTCCTTCAATGAGCTTTTGCTGCAGATTTGTTTAAATGCAACGAACAGATAATACACTTGTCTTCTGAGAATGAGGGCAGTCTCCCATAATAATACTTGTGGGTTGCACTACTAAAAAGAACAAGATCATACCTACATATTAGTTACATTTAAGGCACAGGAACTGGTGACAACTTCTTGGCAAAAAATCACGGAACGGGTAAGGTTGGAAGGGACCTCAGTGGGTCATCTTGTCCAGCATTCCTGCTCAAGAAAAAACATCTTAGGGTCTATATTGAGCGTTTTTTCAAAAGAAGGGTCTTGGAAACTCTGGCTACACTGAGTAATAGGATCATTTTTATGGGAAGATATACAAAGTCTCAGTGACTTCTTTAGCAAAGGTTCTGTATCTGCATGTTATCTTTTATACTTCACTATATATCTGTCTGTAAGGCCATACTGTATTATACTTTTACTTTCTTTATGTCTGACTGATCCTGTATAACAAGTATGTTCTGTATGTGACTCTTGTGTTCTGTTATTTGTGTCAAAGTCAATGAGATTCCTTGTAGGATATTGTGATAATCATGATATGGTAGTCAAGTCAAAACCACGTACCTTGTAAATTTTATTGCTACAGGTATCTTTTTACTTCTTATAATGTTATTTTTCAGTTGTAAGGTCTTTAGGTCTTTCTAAGAACACAAAATTTAACAATTCAGAGAATGAAAATATCTAGCAATTATGTGGGATGAAAAGATGAAACAGGAACCAGTAGCAAATAACTCCTCCCTGACATCCTCAATCAATGATTTTGTCAGTGTCATCTCACAGGCTAATGTATAAATCAAACATGGCATGACCTTCCTTGAATTCACAGATTTATTTATATTGTATGGAGTTGACTTTTTTACCTACTCATTGTTTGATTGCATTCTGCCACTCATAAATTATGTGCCTAATATTGCTTGTAAGGTCATGGAAAAGAGTATATATCCTGATCCTGCTCAGTGTACTAGACATGCAGAAAAAGTTATTTAATATAGTATTCAGGAAGAGAAAGATCAGACAAAATATATTTTTCCACAATTTTCTCTGAATTTGCTTAATATCTTAACACATTGTTAAAGGATTTGTAAAAATTAACACCTACAAAATCCCTCATGTATTTTTCTCTAGAAAACCCAGCATTTGCTACTTAGCAAACTAACTTCTAAATCAAGTTCCCTAATTTTTGAAATTTCAGTTGTTGCACAAGTGAGGAACAAGAAACAATATTCAGATATGATCCCTGAAAATAATCCAGACTTCTGTCTTGTATTTGTTAAAGTTTTCCACTTCCTTGATTTATTTGTCATGTACACATTCTAAAACATTATGTCCAAAGCTTCACAATCTATTATCAACCCCTACTTTCATATCTATTCTACTCCCCAAGATCTCAGCTGCATTACCAATCTGGTTTAAAATTACTGATGATTTGGCAATCATGCTGCTTTTTCCCCTCTTCTATATGGTGAGAAAACAATGGTAGGTGATCTGGGATTTGAGAAGTTGTTTTAGGAATTATTTACTAGAAAAAATCAAGAAGTGTACAAATTGGATAAGCCTTCACAGTCATCTCACAGATGCAGAGTAAACTAATAGACAAGTTTCATATCCTTACTTACACATAATGACTGAATTGGCAAAATTACGTCTAAATCTTTCATCTCTTCCCCTTTCATCTGTTTTGCTAGCCTCCTGCCCCTAGTGACAGTGAGATTTTCTCCCTTGAAGCCAAGATTTTAGTAGGCCTAAGTAGAAGAATTTAAAATAAAACATATGCTCAGAATGTGAATAATTAAAAAAAAAAAAAAATTAAAAAACCAAGAGAAAAATGCATTCAAGTGTGCACTAAGCCAGACTTATTCTCACTTGAGTGAGTTTCTTTGGTGTTTCCCCTAACTCGTTCACATGTAGGATAGTCTAGAGCCTCTTGCAATTTATTTTAATCTGTATCCACAAACTTTTTGCTACATCAGCTGTGATGAGCTTCATCCTACTACTAATAAAAACTTCAATATGCTTTTATTTTCACACTTCTAAATAAAGAACAGTTAGTCAAACACGCAGCCAAATTCCTTTCCATGTAAAACTGGCTGAAATAGGTAAAATCAGATTCATAACACAGGCATTTAGTGAAAAATCAGGATGAATAAGTTCCATGACTTTTTTCATTTTGCCTCTAAATTAAGAATGGTCAGAGGACCTGTGACTGTATGTATAATTCAACTTAGGTCACTTTCTTCTTTTCTGTATTTTACCCTGAGAAAAATTTGTTCACATTTATGCATAAAATTCTGTAAAATCTGTATCCATATTCTGAGGTTATTTTTTTTGTATTTACTTTCCTTTTGGTAACCAAAGCTGACAAGATTTTGTGAGACTATTTTTTCCCCACATAAAGATTTCCTTTCACACAATACATCTTACAAACCAGTGTCTTACCTGCTATTATTCCCACATGAAGTAAAACTGAATTAAAATAATTAATCATGGAGCTTTAAATGTCATAACTTAATATGTCTTCATTAAATTTCAAAAGTTACAGTTAGGTCACACACAAAGGTTTTCCCATAACCAGGGGCAGACAATGCCACCGAAAAGTCTAGACCCAGTAGCATGGCAGGCTTGAGGGTGACAGCATTGTTCAGGTGCAGGACAGGGAGAAGAGGGCCTGAAACCCAGACCAGGCAATTCTAAAGTTTCCTGACAGGTAATCAAATAGGAGCATGGCCTCTTCTAAAATTTCGTCAGGGTTTTTCTAAGTTTAGACAAAACATTTTATTTTAATGAAACCTCTAGGTTTTGACAAGAAACACTTTAGAAAGACATCTAACTTCAAGAGAAAATTCTGAATCAGATTTAGGTATGGACAGTACATCCAATTCCATATTGCCCTTGGGGCTAAAATCTACACTCCATAAGTGTTCAAAGTTATCCAGTGTAATGTGTTCATACCTACAATGTTTTTTAAATGACCATACTGTTTGAAGGCATCATGACACTGCTGTACTAGAGAAAGAGATTAAATAAAGATGTATATTGACTAACATTCCCAAAGTTGAAATCATCTGTCACTTGGAATATTGCTTGAGATTCCCTCGTAGGAGATTTGTAACAATATTGAGAATCTCAAAACCGTGGAGTGGTTTGTGTCTGTGTAACAGGGTTAATAAGAATGTCTTAAAAGGTAATAACAAATTAAGACATTACAAATATTTCAGATGTTTAATAAATTTTAATTAAAATTATGTTACAAACAAACTGTATCATTAATGTATTTGTTGTCTTACAACAAGAGAACTTTTAAAAGATAAAAAATTCAAGTTTTTGGAATATTCACAAGATACCCATATTTTTCTCCCACTTTGTAATAAGGGTCAAAGCTGATAAAAAATTTAAAGAAAGACCCTGTACATCTTCTTATGATAAGTCTTTTCTAACATGACAATTTTAATGTATAAAAGTAGAATCTACTTAACTTCTTGTCAAACATCAGAACTAGAAGTCAATGCTAACTCAAAGATGATACACTTTTTTTTTCAAATTAATGCTGAAACAAGCCAGGGATTTATATTCTGCACTTGAATGCCTCTCTTTTCCGCTACAATGTCATTGTTCTCACTGTCAAAGCTTGTTTGGAGCTCTCAAGTTTGCATGGTTATGTACTCTATCAATTGAACTTTACTTTATGAGCTCATCAGGAAAGAAAACAGGCACAAGGCGAAAGGGCTCAATCACCTTAATGAAGTTTAGTTTAATGTACATTCACTTAATTTATGAGGTTTCTATCTCATAATATCTTTATTTCCTAACTCCAACTCACAGTTGGTAATTTTCGACTTGATAACTAATGTGCAAGCCTATGAGCAAAACTGTAGCCTGGTTGAGGGTGAGAGTGCCCATACTTTCTCCTCATAGGGGTGCAGGCATCCCCTGTATGCCACAGAGAGACACAAAAGCCTCAGCACTCTTATTGGATCCAACTTGAAAGCTTTTTATTGTAAGCCAACTCATCCATGTCTTCTATCTTGGAAGGTATGTCTATACCGTTTCCATAGTGAATTCTGCAGAAATTGCGCAATAATCAGCATACAGGAGTGATGGCTGCAGAAGACAGACACAGGTGACCGTGGCTGCATAATGACCTTCAGTCCTTCCTGGCCATCATATCCTGTACCTGTTACTGTCACATGGATAAGGCTGCTCCCAGCATACATTGAGTCTTAGCATAGTCTGTGTCCAGCCAAAACCTGAGCAGGAGCTGAATGAAGTCACATGCACTTGTTCCTTATCATTGACCAAGAAACTGCATAAGTTTGACAGCATAAGGAATAGATTGTTAATGTGGTAAATCAAAACCAAACCTGGTCCCCATAAATCCAGATTCTTAATCCTAGAATGTACCATTAAGTACACTGCAACAGCAATCATTTTCTACTTTACTATTAATCATAGTACAGTAGAAAAAATCATAGTGCCACAATATTTATTTTTAACATGCTTTGTAATAGAGAATTTTATTACAGTATTTTATAAATTTAGACCATGTAGTGTGCAATATGATCTTTTGTTACAACTTTTCATTTTTTACCACAACTAGCTTAGACGCAATTTGCATATTGATGAAATTTTCGAAAAAAATTATAAAAGTATTTTTTTCTAAAAAAATATAGATTAAATTTCTAAAAATGAAAATGTCTAAAACAATATGTCTTAGATGTCTACAAATACACCTTGCTTAATACATTCATGCTTACAAATGAAAAAATATAGTTTGTAAACATGTCAAACAGGTAGGGGTCAAAAACCCACCCTAATTTCTCTGCCTTCATGTTGGTAACACCTGGAACTTGCTTGGAAAATAGCATTGGAGGCTTCTTTCAAAGGAAATCATCACTACAAGGTAGAAAAATGGAGAGATGTAAATGCATAGATTTTGCCATTCCTTGAAGTCAGAAAATGCTAGAGCATCCAACAAAACATTTCACTCAGATTCTTTGGGTTTATGTGAAATAGTGTCATGGGATGAAACCCACTTTGAAGGCATTGTTCTGATAAAATAAGGCCTGGACTTTATTTGCCCCCATCTGATCAGATAGCTAATCCTGGTATTCACTGAAAAAGGAAAGAATCACAGCTAAGTGTTAGGGGGGACAACTATCTGAAAGAACTGCTATAGCCTGCTATAATTGTTGAATTTTGTGTGGCAGAAATAAAAAATGAAATCCCACAGATGAACTACCAACACACACATTAGATACTTGTAACATACTCGGGAAACCAGAAGGTGATAACGACACCTCAGGTAACAACCAACAATTAGCTTTAGCTATGGACAAAGTCAAAGAGGTTGGCATGAGGCTTTACACTCAACAAGGTCACTGGTGGCTTATGTCAAAAGCCTCAGTTAGAAAGCAATAGATGGTGATGAACAGTCACCTCTCAGTGCAACAACATCCACATCCATCCAATAGCCATGCAAAAGCTGCGCAAAAGGTTGAGTCTAGAGTTCCTACACAGAGAAACCATACACTAGCATGGACACAAATGTGTTCACAGATTGAATGCCCTGTCTCCCCAACTCTGTGGTGTTGGTTTTAAAAGAACTTGGAGGAGTGGGGACCTTGGTTTCTGTCAGTGTCTTTAAAACTATTGCTTCTCTGTGTGTGACAGAATAGTTATCACTGTCTACATTCTGCACCACTCATGCTTGGAAAATAGCCTCTACATTTTATGTCAGAGGGCAACACGATTCTATCTTTGAAGCTTCCCTGCTCTAAAATCCCCAGTGAAAAACTGGAAAAAGCATGTTCCCTGGACAGAATATTGTAAAGACTCAGAGGGGTAGACACCTGCATGTCTCCATTTCATCTACAAACAATAAATTCATTAAGTGATCCTGTGTTTCACAAGCTAGTAAGAAAGCTACTAAGCCCACATTTAAAGAAGTGCAGTGTGGCTGAATTCCTGATCTTGAATTTCCTATTAGGCACCTATCTGTTCAGGTGTCAAAACTGCTTTAAGAATGAGGACTTTCCCCACACCCACCCACCTTGTTTCATAATAACTTACTGTTTGTGAGAACTGACAAGGATGTAAGTTCCATCTAGGAAGAGCTTATCTGTGGGCTAACTTGGACAATTTTAGCCACTGGGTAGTTGCAACTACAAGATTCATAGGTCCAGATGGAAAACAAAAAATTATATACCCCTTTGCTGTAAGGAGCTTACCTTGTATGAAGAACTCCTGACAGTACGTAATCTTTGTTTTAATAATGATAATGGAACATGCAGAAAGGGTGTCATATGTATCACCACACAAACATGACTGAGAACTAGTATATTTTGTCCCCCACTTTCTCTATCCAATATTTATTGCTAGAGTACAGGATGGAATTAATGATTCATTTTTGGAGTCCAAAGCAGCCACATGGCAATTGTGACTACTTTTTACACATTTTTCTCAAAGTCTAAGGACTCAGTACTTTCTGGCATATTCTATTCTCAATGAGTGAACTTGTGTTGTAACTAAACTGTGAACTATTTCCTTTGCAATTATTCTCAGATCACTTCAATTGTAATGTCTAAAGAATGCTGTTCATCACAGAATATTTATGGAATTATATGATATTAGCTGATGCTTTTGTCACTTCCACAAAAACACACAAGAACAGTGTAAAGTATCAAAAACCAATCAGTTCAAGGTTATATCAAGATATATTACTATATCTGGTAAAATCATGTATCAGGTTAACATGAACTGTACAAGTATGAAACCTGGACCTGCTTTCCTAAAGATTTTCATAAATATCATTCTTTTCCTGGGATCTGATATCAGGAGGTCAGCAGTGAGAAGATTGTCACAGGGTTGACTCCATTTTAGAGATCTGAACGACTCTAGCTACAGAGAGATACTCTCAGCTGTATGCTAATACCACTAAGCCAGGGTGATATTTTATCAAATATCTAAAAACATACTTTAGTCACAGTTCTGTTAAGTACAAACTATTTGTAAATAGTATCTGCATCAACTGTGTTTGAAAAAGAATAGTGAGTTCTGTTCTAATTTGCTCTTGGAATTAAACTGTTTTATTCTTGATAAAGGACACCATGATTTAACTTCATTATCATCAACATAATTGTAACATAATCCTGACAGTACATTAACATATATAAACAAAGTATTCTTTGCTGATAATGACCATGCTACATAAAAGGCAGACAGAATGATAGTTTAAAAAAAAGGTATTAAGCTAACATGTCATGTACTAAGGCTCTAACTAACCAGTTGCCATGTTAGTCACTGCAGAACAGGAATAATAATACCTTCAAACTCTTTTCTCTTGTGAAATTTTTTCTCTTCCCATCTATATAAGCATTGCTAAAATAGCCTTCAAATAATTTACTTCAACTTGAATAAGTTAACACTGAATGATGCCCATCCCTAACAGAGAGGTTTGTAGCCCATGGTTTGTTAGCCCAACTAACATCACAGTTTTAGAGAGGATGATATTGTCTCCAGCAACAGATAACAGATAAGAATTTTTTATTTCCTTGGTTTGGAATAGAATATGAAAAATCTACATCTACATCTACATCTACATCAAATTATATAATAATAAATAAATATTTATGCATAAAATTAAATCAAGAAGTTTGGTAAATACTAACAAAACAAAATAAATGTGTTCAAATAATAGGAATAATATTAAGAATTAATAAAATAATCACATTATCTGTGTAGCCTGTGTTGAATCACTGTATGATAAGAACACACAATGACCAATAATTTACTTGAAATCTAAATGTGTCTGTACAAATTCTGGTATTATCTACAGTTTGTAACTCTGATGCAAAATATTATTATACACAATCTAGTGCATAACACTTGATGAAAGACAAAATATATTTGTTGTAAGTAGTGGTGACGTAGCAAGGATACACCAGCTTTTTGTCTTATATTGATTTAAATCATTAATTACCAAAATCACTTGCAGAGTGATTATGAAACATTTCCTGCGCAATTTAACAAATCTCTTACTGAGTTTTAAAGAAACTACATGACAATGCAAGCTCCGTGTCACAACTTTTTTTAACCAATTGCAAACAATTTCCCATTTCACTATGTGAAGATGCCCATTATGAGGATTCGCTTTTTGGTGGAGCTCTGTGTTCCTTTGTGGTGCATCTTTATTTCCCACTGCCCAAGAGCTTTTTTTGAAAATCTCCATGAATTTGGCTGTTTCTGAGGTTCTTTCAACTTGCAACATTGCTATATACTGAGGTAAATACACAGAAATGTAATGTTTGCTATTACTGATACTACTTATCAAATCATCTTGTAGTTGTTGACAGAACTGTATGAGCCATCTTATTTCTACCTCTTTACAATGATGTAAGATAATAATTGTATCAGCTGGAGAATTTCTAATCCTTCTGATTGCATTTCTTGAACTGTAAGAATGACTACTTGAAAACCCAAATGAACTCAAAGTTTTCCCTATTCATTCTTTCTGAGTTTAAGGAATACTTCTTTGAAAAGTTAAATTTTTCTTTTTTCCTTTCTTGTTTTGGGTCACTAAAAAAAATGAGAAAAATCCTTAATTTCTCCTGCATATTGTCTTGTTGTAATCTCAGAAGAAAACTGATTTCTATTCTCTGATGAGGCTTGTGTGTTAACTGCTGATTCCTTACAATATCTGGCTATTACTTCATCTTTAATTTGCCACTTGAATGCTGACTTAAAAGGTGATTTGAGTGGATTTAAGTTCCTACTAAGGATGAATGAATTTCAGAAGCACTCTGTTCTTGTCCCTTCCTTGATCTCCTTTATATTATTTTGCACAGTCCTTTCTGCAGTTCTTTCAAATCACTTCAGGTGACAAACATGCCCGGTGGATTTGTTCTCTGTGGATAAGTAATAAATTCCCAAAATTTTTGTGTTCCTCTGGTTAAACAAATATTCCAATGAAGCTGAATTTCTAGTAAGTTAATTTTTCATTTAATCAATCCACGTTAAAGAAATACACAAGACCAAAATATTTATGAACAATTCAATAATAGGGTGAAATATTAGTAATCAAGTATAAAGTGAAAACCAAATATTTTTATCAAAATCGGATCTTCTGAAAAGCATTTTCTCATAGATGCAAATAGAAGGGAATGACTACTTCTGCAATGAGGGCTGGTTGACCTTGTTTTTATTTGCAATTATGAGGCAACCCTTAAGTTACAGTATATTGACAGTACTGAATATATATGGGGTTTTTTCTGTAGGAGTTGTTCGCTTTGCTGCACTAAATCAATTATTTGGAGGAACTGAGAAAACTTATGAACAACATGATAAGGCGTATTATTATGAATGTTAGCAACACAGCAATCAGGTGGCACTTTACTCTGTGAAATTATTGACTAAATCCACTGACAATACAGCACTGGAAAGGACTGTGTAGAATCATGTGGGAGTGAGAACGTACCTGCCACAGCACTGGTGGGACTTATTTCACGTACGGTAAACTCCGCCCCCCTCCGTGGGATCACACCCCCGCATCTGTTTGGTTTGTTCCACCACCCCCTGTTGGGGTATGGCCAGTCCTCCCCTGTGTTTCGGGTGGCTCATTCTGCATATGGGTCCTTTAGTCACCCTGCCTTCCTCCCCCCGTTGGGAGGTTGTGTCGGGCAAATTGAGCCGAAGGTATAAAGACCCCAGGCTTTCTTTGTTCGGTGTTCTTCTGGGCTGTTCCCCTTCGTGAGAGTTGCAACTCCAAGTTCTCTCCTACCTAATAATAAACTCTCGTGGAATAAAGCTGCCCAGAGTTCCATCTCTTTCGTTCTCGCCGGCTGTGCTGCTGAGGTAGTAATTAAGGCGGTACGAGCTACCGGAGAGGGCAAAACGGGATCATAAACTGAGGTAATCTCAAAGGGAGGACAAAGAACCAGAAGCCAGTAATACAATCAGTGTTAAGTCTCTAATACATTGTTTTGTTTTCATGCTACATAAATCCATTGATATTTGAAAAATTATGTCAGCGTAAAACTAGAGTAACAGAGAATTGTGTCCAGTTTTAACTGGTGTTCCAGCATATTTAATATCTTTTTTCCTAAAATATTTTCTGCAAAAACATAGGAAGTATATTTTCTTAGAGAAAAGAGAAGGATTTGTTGCCAATGTATTTCATCTCAGTCAACAGAATTCATATATTAAGCATCCATCAGAGGAGATAAGAAATCTGCAATACATGATCCATCAGTAAGTACAAATATAAATACATACACACATATATTTTTGAGTTCCTTTCCATTCTTATACTGCCCCAAACTCTTGCTTTGTGATTGAATATAAAAACAATAATCTACAGAAAAGGCAGACAATTTAGAGATTCCTGCTGTCTAATTCATGACTTGTCAGCGGATCGAGGATACCATACAGTGTTCTTTCTCTGGACAGCCTGGGAGGCAAAAGAGACAAGGAGGTACACTCACTACAAACAAAAAAATTTACAGAGGCATCAACTCAGCAGGTCAATTGTTTCCTTTTGATACTGAGTTTAGCTGGATTAGTGGACACGACATTACCTATAGCATTGTTAAAATGACAACCAGGAAAAAATGTGGGAATTATTTCATGTTCATCAGTTTGATTTTAGTATCCATTTGTAAGTACCCTTGCAAGTACCCTTTTATATCAAGGGTGTGTTACACTTAGATAGTGATAAGAGCAATATTATTCCAAACTAGTACCTCTCAGAGCAACCAAATGAGAAAACTAATTTCAATTTTGATTGTATGATCAAATGGAAAATAATTATGAAACATGGGATGCCTTTCTTTTAGTTTAATTCTGGATGAATAGAATGTGCACAAAATAATTAACAATATAATGTTCACTAATTGGTGTCCTGCCACTGAAAATTGGCATTGGTTCATAAACTGCACTTGCATTACTCCAAGTAAAGTAAGCAATTCCATCAGTCAGCTTCTAGTATTTAACCAGTTTTTCTGGCCAAATAACTGAAGATTTAAAAAGTGTATGTTCCTATGTTCAAAATAATTGTCTTAAATTTTATTTGTTTTTTAGAAACATAATGTGTTTTCATCAAAATGTCAGGCAGTTTAGGGGCTGGAAGTAAAAGAACAAAACAAGTTAGAATTCTAGAATTTTGCTTTTCCTGCTACTGTAATAGCTTCTGTTTGAGTACTTTCCTACTGTTGTAAGATATTAATATTTTATAAACTTTCAGATTAGCTTTTGGTCTCTTGTGAGTAAAAAACCAAAGGAACCTTATTTTGCAAAGACAATCTTATTTGATCATGCATATCTAGCTTTAAAAAGAAGATGGATCACAGAACAATCAACTGTAGTTACATGAGCTACTTTGTTTAGCTTAGTCAATAGTGTTGAAGTGCCAGTTGTTGAAGAAATTAATTTTTATTACCCTTTTTAGAAAAACGTCCCTATTGACAGTTCACTTATAAGTGCAAACTTGTACACTAAAAAGCCTGCTATAGGGTAGTGTGTTTGTTGGGATTTTGCCTAGCCTTATATCATCAGAAGAGCTTCAGAACAGCTCTCTAGGAACTGTTGCACAGTTGCAATATTTTATTAAACCTATACCATAAAATCACCCAACACCCCAGTGAAATCTGATCTTTGCTCCCTTCCCCTGCCCTCTTCTCCACTCCTTTTCAGGCTTTCTGCTGTCTCTTTTAGAAATTCAGACCTGAGAACCAGTTAGAATTAAATTTCAAGTAGATATGATTACAAAGTCTATTGCAAGTCCTGAGACGAAAAAGACAAATATGAGAGATGATGTAAAACAGACACTAGTCATGTCCTAGAAGAAATAAAACAATGTTTTAGTTATTACTACACTAAATTCTCAACATGCTTGTTAAAACAAGTTGAAGGAAAATGTAAGATTATACTAAAAATTATGTAATTTCTATTGCAGCCAATGCTGGCACAAGAGATACAATGTTTTTTTGATTTTTGGGGGAGTTTTCTGAAGTTTTTGTTGTTCTACACTGTTTGTAGAAGTAACAAGGGCATGTACAAATTTAGGCTTATATAACACCATTTTATGTTATTAAAATTAAATATTTTGGTGAATGAAGATACTTCAAAATATTGCTAACAATTTTCATTCAGATCTTTAGAGGTACATTCACCTTCTTCTGGCCCAATGATCTGCTGTACCTTGCAGAAGTTGTCTTTCAGTAACAGAAACACATGTGCCATTTAACCTCTCAGCTTTAGAGTAATAAATCTATAAAACATATTATAAGAACTTTAGTTTTAAAAAACAACTACAAAAAATACAGGTCATCCCTTGGCACAAATTAGGCTAAGTCATGAAGCAGAAAATAAAATATCAGGCATTTGTAAATGAACTTAGTGGAAGCAAAGAATTAATCAGCACTTGATCAAATCAGTCTGACTACAAATAGCAAACAAGATATATCTGTCTTAAAATAGAATACACTTCTATTCATGAGAGTGGAACAAAAGAGGAACTCCAGTTCTAGTTGCAAATTTAGTCTCATGTAAATATTCCTAGCTGGAAGATTCCCTAAGAATGCAATTAAAAAGTTACCATTTTTACCAATGTTAGGCAATCCTTTACTTTATTATTTGTATCAAAGAATTTATAGCAACTACCCATATCCATTTATTTATTTACCATACCTTACTGACATTGAAAATATTCTTTATTCCCTTTATTATAGTTAAATTCAGTTAAAATAATATTTCAAAAAGCATTTTGAAAGCTAAATTTTCTCTGCATCAGGATAGTTTGTTTTCCAAATCTGGCCTTAGACTTATAGAGTCCAGGTGAAAAATTTCGGTTCAATTCAAAAATTTTAAAATCTCAGTTTTAGAAAGAAAACATTATAATTTAAATTGTAATTTTGTTATCAATCTTTAATAACTTCTTCAGATAGAGGAAAAGGGAATGCATACATTTATAATAGATTATAACCATAATTTACAAAGTCCAAATAGAGAAAGAATGAAGTTTTGTTCCTTTTCATATTTAAATCAGCTTAGTAGTTAGGGATGTCTTGTCCAACTCAAAGAGAACCCTGAATTCAAGATCTACAGACAGGCAGTTCTGCAAGAGCATCATCTCAAGGCCAGAGGAACCAGGCATCAGAGCAAAGGTGTTTTTTTATTATCACTTGCACAGACCTATCCTACCACATGGAAGACAAGTAGACATATCATCTTCTCAAAGCTGAATCAGTGACCTATGAAATATCTGAAAAATAGTATATATACCAGTCTTCATCTTCTGTGGTTAACCTCCAAATATGTGTACTTTTGAACTAGCAGAAATTAGACTATTCATTATTTCTAAGTTTTTCCAGTTTTGTTGACTAAATCCTAAAGCATATCTGACAAAAATTCCAAGGCTAGTTCTTCTTGCCTATAGAGTTTTGTTGGCAGAAGATAAATGTTTTACAGAATCTCTCAAAATCAAATACTCTTTGACATGAACCATCTGCAGACTCAGTCAGGAATCATACTCAGGAAATATTAAAACAGCATTGGTATGATCTTATACCTACATAACATTTAGATAGTAGGGTCAAAACAGATGTTATTAAAATAATCAGCAGCACAGCGGAGAATATATTTTCCTCCATTTCTTCCAAAACACGTAGTAGGGTGTTCCATATGAAAGGACCAGTCAGGTTAGGACAAAGAAGTGCAGAAAGCTCTCCTCAAAATGTGTGATAAAGCTAGGGAACTCCTTGCAGGAGGAAGATGCAAATACTAAAATTTGACAACACCCAAGGGGAGACTAGGTAATCTGTTAAAAAAAGAAAGCCAGTAGAATCTCTACACGTAACCAGAATTATTGGACCATACGAGAGTACTGGGGAAAGAAATCATTTATGTTCATCTTGTTTCACTATACTGCATTAGGCATCACTTTGCTATCAAAACCAGGTTAGACGGACCGTTAGAGTGATGCGTTATGTTTACCACTAAATTTTTAACAAGCTACTGAACTCAAAATGTCACCATATTGGAGAATTCTCACCTATCTAAATATTAAACTTGATGGTGCACTGTGGACTAGGCTATCTCTCAGAAACTGGAGGCTGGCTTATTTTCTCTCCATCTAAAATTCTTTTCGCCTTAGAATTTTAATAGACAGATAAGTCAGTCCATAGCTTTGTTTAGATCTCAGACCAATAAAACAAATACAGGGATTAACAGAAGGGGAGGAAAACAAACTTTTCTACTGATCATTAGCACTGAGATAATCATCTGTTAATCATCATATCATCAGCACTGAGAAGGGCCGCACTTCCAGGTTCTAGGCAGTGCATGTTCATAACCTTTGTCTTCTCCAGTTTCACTGTTCCCAACTTTGCTGGATCAGATCCAGAGATCTTGCTAACAATGACCTGAATAATGAAATGTTACAAAGTAATTATTAATAAGGTTTGCAGATGACATGAAATGAACCTCCCTTGCTCAGGCTAAGGTCACTCTCAGCCCATATTTTCCTATTTTCTGATGATCCTTCTCGTCTTCCTTCAGTCCCATTGCTCCTTGAAGTTGGATGAAATACAAAAAAATCCAAAACAAACCAATACCAGAATGTCACATTTCAGTCAAATATTTAAAATGTTCAGGTTTTTTTATCACAGAACTTCTACATTTATGCAAACAGTATCTGACTCCAAGTACTGTATTTTAGCAACTGCTGATAAACCAAACACCAACTTTATAATAAATATATGTTGAACTTAATAACAGTGGAAGAGATTCATTTTATGCTAGTCAGAAATCTCAACTGCAAAAAGAAAATTTTCAAAATATTTCAGTGTTAAAATACTTTATAAATGTATGCATACATATATGTATATCACAGAGTAAAACCATTTCTTGAGCATTAATATTGAGAATGTGTATGGGCTACACTATAATCACCAGTTTGTGCAAGTAAGATCACTAACATATTACTTTTGGTAGTGGGTAGCCATATACTTCCTTTCTAGATGTTCATGGTGTTTTCTTGTCTTTCAGTCTGCTAAAACAAATGATAAAAAGACAGGGCATCATTTTCATAACACTGTGAAGTACATTGGTACTGACTTTCTGTAAATATCATATTCTATGCTCTCACACCTCATGCAAAGATAACTCAGATTCTAAGTCTACTGAAATAAAAGTGCTCTGGCACTGCCGTCTTTAAATTGACTGTCAAATGGGCTTTTCTACTCTCTGGAGATCTAATTAGACTTATCGTGTTTTATGCACCATTTCTAAGAGGGTGGGAGCTACACAGCATCTCCTGTCTATGCTACTGGTCTTCTGTTTCAGAAATGGTTTTGTCACAAGTAGGATTACCTCTCCCTCTACAAAAGAAATTTTCATTACTTTTATTAGTTTATATGAGCTGACGCAACTATGTTTTAGAACGCATAGTATACTGGTGTTTTAATTTATCTGTGTATAGTAAAAAGACACCAGAGAAAAGTACAGAGAAGGAAAACATATCAGTTTTAAAAATATATCTCAAAATAAAAAAAAAAAACCTTCACCCATCACTAAGGAATTAAGTTGAGAGTTAGTTGTAAACAATTTTTTGAGTGACAGATTTTTTTTTGCTTTTCTTCTTCTTATGTTCTGTGTTTTACAAGTATTAAATATAACATTTGGTCATGCCATCCAGTTTTCTGAAAAGCACAAAGCAAGAGCAAGTGACAAAATAACACTTGCTTTCAACTTACAGATACATCGTCCTCAGCTTTGTGATGTACAATAGAAAGAATCAAAAAAAGACAGGTCATCAACCAAGAACTAGGGGAGGAAAAGGAATGCAGGGGCTTTGTAGTAGTAAAACTGAGAAACTTGTTTCGTCTGAGAAAAATCAATTCAATAACAAGAACATATGAGATATCTCCAGCAAGATATTTTTAATAGACTATTAACTTTCTTTAAAAGGGCACAGAAGGAGTCTTTTTGACCTCTTATGACCTCTTCTTCTGTATACTTTGACTGCGGTGTAGCCACAACACAGTCAAAAAGAGCAAAATACTGTAGAGACCTTTTTATGTTGTTCTTTAGGCAGAATCTAAGCATAATTAAGGCACTGTGTACTTTCAATATTAAGACTCCTCCTGTCTTTGCATAATTCCATGATTAATTAAGGAAAAGTGAAAAGCAGTAAACATCCTCATCCTCTTTTCTTCTTTTTTTTCCCTTTTTTCCCCCAGAAGACTGCAGTATTTGTATTGTATTTTCCAGTGCATGAAGGACATCTCTTTGAGGACAACAGAGCTTTACACAGCCTTTAATAACTTCTATGAAGGCCTTGTTTAACATGCTGCTAGGTGGATTTCATAAGAACCAGCTGAGCCTCAGCAGAATAAGGCTGTTACCTTTTATGGACTTCACATGACATGTAGTTTGAAAGTTAATGAAGTAGCTTCAAAAAGTGGCAAAAGCACCTTGCTTGCATTGGATAGTCGTTTGGTTTAACAGATAAGTGATTTCTTGTTTCCAATATCATTACTTCTTGCTAATGCCAGATTTCTCAAATTAGAATGCATATTCTGAGCTGTATGAAAGAGAATGAGCAATTTGGAACCAAGATTTTTCTATACCAGTATGACTAAACACAGGGTGCAACCCTTATACAGCTTTTGCAAATATCTCTTTGACACTAAGCAGAGTGTTTTGCATTCAATTGGGAATTCCATAACCTTGCAATTTGCAGACACACTAATAAAAATGTACCCGATTATACAATGAGCAACAGTGGGAGTCCAGATTGACAAGAAGAGAATGCGTAAACAGCAGAAACTCAATAGACTGGAATCCTGAGACAATATATTTCTCCAGTAGATGCAGAGCATTACACATTTTACAACTTTTCGGTGAAATTTCTCAGGTTCAATGGCACAATGAATATACTTTATATGACTATGAATTAGCATCCTAAAAATTTGAGAACAAGACTACAATTTCTTTCCTTTTCCTCTTTTTTTTTTTCAATATTTATTTCTGAAGCAACCATTGGGCCTTCTGTGATAATAGAGTGAGGAAAAGAGAGAGAAAAATTTTAAAGTATATTAACAGAACTGACCATTGGACGTCAAACAACTTTTAGTAAGTTACTTTTTATTTCCATGCAGCAAAATAAGATGTTCTTGTTGGTTTTTTTTTCTAAAATAGTGCAGGATGGGAGTTTTTGTTTGTTTGTTCTGTAATGGCCATTGATTGATCAACCACATACACATCCATGAATTTTGATATTTAACACACTAGTATAGACTACAATTTTCTGCTTCATATCTGATGAAATCAGAAAGGAAGAACAGCAGATCAGCAAGCCAAAGTCATTAAAAAACTGAGAGGTAGTAAAAATGAGGAATTGGGCAGTAATTAGCCATACACAATTTAAAACACAGAAGTACTGGATCATGACACCATTTCACACATTTTCGACCCTTTGTGCAATTAAGCTATCGTGGCTGCTTAAACCATGATGTCTGGTGTAGCATAATAAGCTTGAAAGCTGCTGACCTTTCCGTTAGAGCATACCCCTCTCCTCCTGCTTGATTACTCACCGCATCCCTCATGCTTAAAACTGAAAGCCTTCTTTACTGTGAACACCAAGTCCAATATTGTGTTATTATGAAACTACAGGCAGCTAACAAACAAACACTTGTTATCGTGCCCCCTCCAGTAAGTCTATCTGTAGCTATTTAAACTGTATGAAAAAAAACAACAGATACATGTGCTCTTAAATTCACCAATTATAATCCTTCATATCATGTCATAGACAATCTCACTTTTCTGTAGAAAGGTCACTGCAAACAGCAAGAGATGTTTGCCAGAAAGAATTTTGACTACAGTCCTCAAGATGTATTCTAGGAATGGCAAAATAAGGCTAGCAAGCTTAAGACATAACATATTTCAGACATTGCGGATACTGGTCTTTGTCACTTTATAATGTGTTTTGTGCCCCTGCTGCCAAAACTATGTCATGTGCAACAAGTATAAATTCTCTTGTACCAGATAAATCATTGTGAGAAGAGTATGGATCTTTTTCCATAGTATGTAAAGGAAAATAACAATATTAAGATAAACACCCTGCAGGTCAGTAGGTGTACTGACATCTTGTCAGGCTCAATTCAGATCCTGTGATGACTAATAAGTACCTGCCTACAGTTATTCAGTCTCAACACAAGAATTCTGTTTGCTGCTAGTGCTGCCATTCCTCTAAAATACTTCAAACAGGAAAATATTTGTTGTCTGGATGGCAAAGAATCCAATTATTTATGAGTCCTAGAAAAGGTCACAGAAATAATTTTCCCTCTATCTTACTTTCCCACTTTTTCTTTCTCTCTTTCTTCTCTAGTAAATAAGTGGGAAGACTATTGCCAAAATTTCTGAAACAGGGTAACAGAATTACTTTTATGTGCACCTACAGGGACTTCATTGCAGGCAGCTGAAGCCAAAACCAGGAAGAAAAATAATCACTTTAAATTATATTTCTTATTTGACACCATAGTGCTTACTAGGCAAAGGCATTCCCCAATTAATAAGACAGACAAAAGTGGAGTATAAGGTTCTATTTTTTTGTATGCTACACCCTTGTGTTTTTCCTTAGAATGTGCTGTTCTACTCCCATTGATATCAAAAGCATGCTACAGCACATTTAGTCAAAATACAGCTGGAATTATTATAAAATCAAAAAAAGCATGACAGTACCCAAAAAAAGGAGCAGCCAAATTCAATTGTGTAAGGTGGAACTGGAATTCTGATACCTCAATGAAAGTTAGGTCTACATAAGCTAGTAAAAGCCTCTGCTGTCAACTGCAGTGCATTAAAGGCACTCCATTTTCCTTCTTGAGACTATGAACTTTGAAAATGACTTAAGAGGTAAAGTGTCTTAACTGGGAACAGTGGTGAGATATGCTTGAAAATGCATTCCTGATACCAACTGAGATATAAAAGAAGGCAAAATTTTAAATAGTCTGCAATTCTAACTACTTCCACAGTTATATATTGAGCATGAGAAAGAACTCAACCATCCGCTGTGCAAGTGAAATGCTTTTTCCATTCTAAGTAATTAAATGGAATTAATTTTGTAAGAATTTGCTTATTATATTAAGAACCTCAATATCTAATAATTTGCATATATTTTAGTGCCATCAAAATAAAGAAAAAAGAAATCGTACATCGGGTGCATTGTGCTAAAATTTGACACAGCAAATACCTGTTGTGAGCTTGAGAGCAGGGTTCAGACTAGGCTATCCACTTAGGAAAAAACAGAAGGAAATTGATATGATCCCAATAAGAAAAGGTAAGAGGGCGGAAATGACAGAAAGTACTTAAAACCTTCACCTCTATTGCACTCATTTTCACTTCCACTACAGAAACTACCCAGAAAGCAAGCTAGAGAGGAGGTGAAATGGTTATCTGTCACTAAGCTGCACCTTAAGAATGGGATGAAATTGACCTCAGTGTTCTGGGAGTGTAACTACTGTCCCACAGAGGAATCGTAGCAGCCCATACACTTTTTCCTCTACCTACTGTGCTTGACTCTGTGCACATTGTAACATCACATTCTAACTCTGAATACCATTACTTTGCATCTGTCTCAGCTCTCACAGACTGAAACAATCTCAGCAAATTCAACACTAGAAAAATCAAGAAAATGAAATACCAAAAATTACTGTCCCCATAATGCAAAATGTTTTCATTTCTGACTGGAGCTCACAGAAGAATATGACTCATGAATCTTTTAATTTTTTTTGTAACTGTCTTTGCTGATATTTTCCCACATACAATCATGGCATAAAAATAAAATATTTTAAATGACCCCAAAATAATGTAAATATGATATGATTTTAAAGAATCTTACAATTTCTTTTCTGGTAATTTAATTGCCATTTTCTCTAATATTTTGTTACAAGTGAGATGATTGACAATAGCAAGTTGAATAAGGACCTTATGCACAATTTGTATTAAACATTTGTTGATTAATAAATATACAAATCAATTCAATTATAATACAGATGGCACAAATAAGAGTTCCCAAATCTTGTTCCCTATTGGCCAAAGATAGTTTTTTCTATTGTCTTCTAAACAACAAGTTTTCATTCTCCAGATGATTGTTCAACATCGTACTAAGGTAGAAAGGAAAACTATTGTTCAATGAATAATAATCCAACAAAAGTGACATGTCAAGGACATGAGTAAAAATACCACTAACCAGACTGAAACTTGATATGACTAAGTACTGTATTACATTATTTTCCTTCCAAAAAGTTTTTGCAAACAAAGCATAGTGTTGAATGGATTTTTTTTAACATAGCATTCCCTAAAACATACAAGGGGTTGTTAGCTAAGCTCAAGCCTTAAAACTATCTGCAAAGTTGCAAACAAACGAGCTGATGTATGATATTCATAAATAGTTAGATCCCAAAAAGTGATAAAAAAATAATTTCTAAAGTGGCTAAAACTGAGTAAGATAACAAAAAAATTGCATCTCACACATATGCACATAGCCAACATTCTACATTTTTTGTTCTTTGTAAATTGGGAGAGACAGTAAGAAAAATGCATGTTCATAGTATGGGTGCTGTTCTTTGGAATTTATCTAAAACAGGTATGGTTAAGTAAGGCATAGGTTATTTAAAAGCTAAGCCATCTTCAGAGTTTGACACTGGAGTAATTCTTTCATGTCAGTGGAATTTTATTATGTTAAAGGAGAGTGATAGAAGAGTCCAGTTGACTAAATTTAGGAGAGGTCACATAGTTAAACTACAATGCATTATTTTTAAGTGTATTATCATGTCAACAAACGCAAAAAGCAGATATTATTTCACTGAAATTAAGGCAGGCTTTAGTTTTTCTTGATACAAATATCGTAGTTTTGGCTGGGGTAGAGTTAATTTCCTTATGAACAGCTGGTACAGTGCTGTGGTTTGGATTCAGTATGAGAATATAACGCACCGATGTATTGGTGGTTGCTAGCTAGTGCTAACACTAAGCCAAGGATTTTTCCAGTTTCCTGTGCTCTGCCAGCCAGCAGGTGCAAACAAGGTAGAACAGAGCTCATCCTTGACTGCTGACCCAAACTGACCAAAGGGATATTCTGTACCATAGGATATCCTGCCCAGTATATTAGCTGGGGGGTGTTGGCTGGCAGCTCCTGTTTCCTGCTGGGAGATGGGCTGGACATTGGTCAAAAGGAGGTGAGCAGCTGAGCTGCACATCACTTCTTCTTCTTGGGTTTTATTTCCCTCTTTCTGCTTTTCATTACAAGTAGGAGTATTGGTATTAGTAGTACTTTTATTATGATTAGTTGTTTCATTTTGTTTAAAATAGTAAACTGTTCTTATCTCAACTCATGTAGTCTACCTTTCCTTTCCAACTCTACTTCATTGGATAGTGGGAGTTAGCATTTAGTTGCTGGCTAGGGTAAACCATTACATAGATAGATAGATAGATAGGTGATATAGATAGATAGATAGATAGATAGATAGATAGATAGATAGATAGATAGATAGATAGATATAGATACATATAGAGATAAATATATGTGTATATATACACACACACACACATTTAAGAAAACTAATGCAAAGTACTGTTACAAGAAATACTATTTCAAATAAAAACAGATTCTTCTTGAAGATTTTTAATAGCAAATCAATATTCTAAAGTTTTGTTGGTTTGTTGTTTGCTTTTTGAGGGATTTTTCAAGTTAATGAGCAGGTGAAACTACTACTACATCAAATTTCAGTATAATTTAAAGTACAGGTGTTTTACCGTCATTATCACTCTATATAAAACAACAATTCTCATTCCAAAAAATGAGGCCAAGAACACCTGCACCAGTCAGAAAATGAAACAACGTGTACCTTCCTATTTTTTAAACATAGTCCAAATTGCCATCAAAATGGTACTAGCTATTGCAGGTTTAGGCTCACCTGTCCATGAAAGAAAACCAGAATAGCTTAGACTCAGCCTTGTTTTGTGCACATTGAAAACATTAAAGCATTCATTGTCTATATTATAACTGATAAAACACTCAAGTTACAGCTCATGAAATACCCACATGTTGATTTATTTGATGCTGAACAACATATGAACTTACCATATTTTTCTAGAAGCGTCATTATATGAGAGTAATTCAGTGCTATGACTCAAATCCAAGCAATATCTATTATTTAATATTAGACAAAAATATATAGTTCTACAGCTACTAGGCATGAATCAGTTTGAATTATCTCAAATCCACTGTGATATAAAACATTAAATGAGAAATAGCCTGCTAATCATTATTTGGGAAATGACATTTCAAAGATACGTCAGACTAAAGGTTGAAAGCCACCAGACACATGAAGTAATTTCAATGCTTCTCATGTACAATGTCTTAAGTTTAGAAGATGGGGTTTTTTTAAAGAGAAAACAATATAAACAGTCCAAAGATATTCTAAAATTCCTATATTTAACTATGATAATAGTTCGTCTTTGTAGTGGTTTGAGATTGTTCACCTGAGTTTTTTGGCTAAACGCCAGTACACTTACCAGATTTTATTTGATTTTGCTGTGAGATAAGGATTAGGAGCAGGTAAAGCAGGCTCAAACTTTAAAGAATATGAAGATAGTTTATTAACAGACTTAACAGGAAGGAAAAAAATTAAGAACCAGAACAAAACCGTCAGAACACCTTTGCTCTTCCCACCTCTCCATTTTTTCAATGACAATACAAAAAACCAACACTTTGACTTCCAGTCAGTTTACCACTTCTAAATTAGTCTTTCTTCAGTTCATTTAGGGAGAGGAGTTTTCTTCTGCTTTACCATGTTGACTTTTCCACAAGAAATACAGTTCTTCTGGTTTTCAGCCTCACAACTAGCAGC